>OZ007516.1:1274371-1438068 GCA_963931865.1 Axinella damicornis | reverse complement strand
CTGCACCTGTTATCTCCTTCGCAGTTCTACCTCCTGTACCAGGGATGTTGTCAGAAATTGGCTCTGTACTAGTATCTCGCGAGGCTACTGTCGAAGATTTGAAGACCACCATAATGACACTTCCAGCTGTAAGGAGCTTGCTTAGTTGGATCTGTTTTACCTCCCCCCTCCCTCCCTCCCTCCCTCCCTCCCTCCCTCCCTCCCTCCCTCCCTCCCTCCCCTCCCTCCCTCCCTCCCTCCCTCCCTCCCTCCCTCCCTCTTCCCCTCCCCCTCCCTCCCTCCCTCCCTCCCTCCCTCCCTCCCTCCCCCCCTCCCTCCCTCCCTCTTCCCCTCCCCCTCCTTCCCTCCCTCCGTCCCCCCACCTCCCTCCCTCATTTCTTTCCTCTCCCTTACCAAAAACATTATCCAGCTCTACTTCTTGTACACTATTCCAGTTGGATGAAGCATTCATTCCCTCCCCTTCATACACTCGGGTTCGTGAACTGGTAAATGGTAGGCCAGGGAGAATATTCAAACAGCAACATCAGACTCTTAGGTCAGTTGTAATTGTCTGACCTTTAACCTTAATCTTGTGACCTTTGCACCTGATCATTTCAAACTATTGCAGGAGGCAGAAGCTGACATCAGAGTCGCAGGTCTGCTTTACTGTGCTACGCCATGAGGAGAACCTTCCGTAAGTTGGATTGAGTGTGGTATAGCAGCTGGCTTTTCAGTGCATAGACTTGTCTCTGCATGTATGCCACCTGACAAGCTGTTGTGCTTCACCAGCAACTCAGTTGCGATATCAATTCAGTCTCTGGTGGCTCAGTTGAATGACAGCTGACCCCAGTGCAGATTGCTTTCATTATCATTAGAGGGAGGGAGGGAGGGAGGGAGGGAGGGAGGGGAGGGAGGGAGGGAGGGAGGGAGGGAGGGAGGGAGGGAGGGAAGGAAGAGCGGAGGGAGGGAGGGGGGGGGAGGGGGGGGGGGGGGGGGGGGGGGGGGGGGGGGGGAGGGAGGAGGGAGGGAGGGAGCAGAATGAGGGAGGGAGAGGAGGGGCCAAATGGCCCCAGTCTCATATTGGCATTCTTGTGCTCCATCCAGAGCGACTTCAATTGTCTTCAATGTTTCCATGAGGGTGCCAGGGGAGAAGAGATATGGTCCTCTGACTGAGGTAGGCGATTGATCATATCAACACCTAATATCACATACAGTGACTCTAAACCTCTGCCACACTCTCTCGTCTTCTCTCTTTGCTTCCTCCACTCCTCCCTCCCCATCCTCCCCCCTCCCAACCTTCCCAGGTGGTTTATGACACTGCACGCTCAACAACCGCTCAGGGCCTCAGGGCTTTCATTGCTGATGGCTGTGAGCTTCCCAATGACAGAGTGTCAATTGCCAAACATAAGATCGAGACACTCGAGTGGGTCAGAATCCAGGACAGTCACCAGGTAAACATGGAACAGGGTATTTTCTGAATAGAATAGTCCCTCCCCTCCTCCCTCCCCCATATCCTTCCCTCACATCTCCCCTCTGCTCTTGTTCCTCTCCTCCCTTCCCTCCCTCCCTCTCCCCTCTCTCCCCCATCTCCTTCCCACACACACATCCCCCTTCTCCTTTCCTCCCCTCTCCTCTTGTTCCTCTTCTCCCCCCCCCCCTCCACTTATCTTACAATCTTACAGCCTGGAAGAAAGGGCAAGAAGAGTCGCAACACAAGACCAATTAACATCAAAACAGCACCTGTTTCACTGAAGGATGGTGAAACAATAGGAGTCAAGGTTAGTTGGGATCATGACTATAGTTGAGGAGGAGAGAGCCTGGCCAAGGCTGCCCTACACCTAGCCTCACTCCCAAACTGCATGGCTCGGGAGTGAGGTTCCATATCTAGCCTCACTCCCAAACTGCATGGCTCGGGAGTGAGGTTCCATATCTAGCCTCACTCCCAAACTGCATGGCTCGGGAGTGAGGTTCCATATCTAGCCTCTTTCCCAAGCTGCATGGCTCGGGAGTGAGGTTCCATATCTAGCCTCTTTCTCAAGCTGCATGGCTTGGGAGTGAGGTTCCATATCTAGCCTCTTTCTCAAGCTGCATGGCTCGGGAGTGAGGTTCCATATCTAGCCTCTTTCTCAAGCTGCATGGCTTGGGAGTGAGGTTCCATATCTAGCCTCTTTCCCAAGCTGCATGGCTCGGGAGTGAGGTAATACCACATCTAGCCTCATTCCCGGTCTGCATAGCCTCAGAATGAGGCTGTGTACCACATTCCATACGCTGTGTTGTGTAGCAGCAGTGCCGGCATGCTGAGGGATGATCCCACAAACAGCACAACCATTCTTCAAATGTAAACTTGTTGTGGCAACTCTGCGGCGTACCATCACTGTCAACTGTTCTGTGTATACTAATCTGCACACAACAATGTATGACGACGTAGTCCCATGAGAGCATCAAGTGCATTGCCTCGTTCCCAGACGAGCCTGGGAATGAGGCTATGAAGTGTATTGTGTTGAAATCATCCATACTACATGGCACAATGTCTGGACAAAGGGTCAAGTTGGGGTCAGTCAACAATGTTTCTAGAACATTTTGTGTCCAGTGTTACAAGCGTGCCTCAGTAGTCCAAGTATCATATCGGTACAACTGTGTGATATCGGTAACCTTCATAATATTATAATTATTATGACCAACATTGGGCTAAATTTGTGATGTCAGTACAGACTTAGAGTGACCACCCCTTGCCTTGGGGCAGAGGAGTGAAATTTGGGTGTAGGGATACTGTGAGCAGACTCTGATAAATCCTGGATAAGACGGAAGGTGGGCGTTGGTGGTGTGTCCTGACTGGCAGGAGCGTGCCATGTGGTACAATTGGAATTGGGCCTGTAAAAACTTTGACCTTCTTGAGAGTTGTTTTCATTGCTACATGGACATCTTCAGACAACGAGGTGTGTCAGGCATTGAGTAAGCTGTGAATCTTGTTTACTGAGTGTGCACCTTGGTCACATGACAGAGGCAATATCAGTGTTTCAACTGCTCTATATGAATATGTCAGTTGTAAGCATTCCCATTGGCTTAGTATACAAGAGTGCACAGTGGTATGTCAGCCTAGTATACAAGAATGAACAGTGATTATGTTGTAGTATGCAAGAATGTACAGTAATATGCACTATAGTATACGAGATTGCTAGTAAACAAGAAGGTACAGTGATATGACAGTCAGTTAACCTACTGAAACTTGCAAGTTCTTGCTTCGTGTGAATCCGAACTGGGAACGTTTGTTGTTCAAACTTCCTGACAGTGTGCATCTTCTCGCTTGAGGTGATTGGTGAGCCTCAAAAAGAAGGATCGTCTCATTCCATGTAAAGTTCACTACTTGGAGTGGATGCTTCGCGAAGAAAACACGTATATTGTTCCCACAGAACATGTATTTTCTTCTTGTCTTACTTAAATCAACTGGTTTGGGGGGGGGGGGGGGTTTGTGTGACAGAGTAGATGTACGGCAATGTCCAAATTCCCAGCTGAGCCTCCACAAACCGTGTCTACGAGACTACTTCAAGGCCTGTGTGCATTGTGCCTAATGTCACTACCAACTGGAACATGCACCTGCATGTTGGTGTGTAGCTGTACAAGGTGTGGACAGTCCCACAGACCGTGGAGCCCATTTGTGGCTAGGGAGACATTCCTCATACACACATCATGTCCACCCACAGGTGCCTGAGTTGTAGTAGTGTACATAGGGAGTGGAGTAGCAGTTGCCATAGCAACAGTTGGTTAGTTGGTTAATAGGGACAGAAGTGATGGTACACACATCTTGGGAGGCAGTCGTTCCTTACAGTGAAGAATACGTACCCCTTGAGTAATGGTTATCAAAATCAAACCCAACACCTGCTTCCTATAGCAGCATTGTATGGAGGTCTCAGCCGAGGGCCCACGGCAGGGGAGGAGCACACCTGCTTCCTATAGCAGGCAGCATTGTAGCCGAGGGCCCACGGCAGGGGAGGAGCACGCCTGCTTCCTATAGCAGGCAGCATTGTAGCCGAGGGCCCACGGCAAGGGAGGAGCACACCTGCTTCCTATAGCAGGCAGCATTGTAGCCGAGGGCCCACGGCAGGGGAGGAGCACATCTGCTTCCTATAGCAGGCAGCATTGTAGCCGAGGGCCCATGGCAGGGGAGGAGCACACCTGCTTCCTATAGCAGCATTGTATGGAGGTCTCAGCCGAGGGCCCACGGCCGAGGAAGAGCACACAAGCTGCGTATGGCAGCATTGTGTGCAGTAACCTCATTTCCAGGAAATGTCCAGTGCACATACAGGGTTTAGCATACTTCATTAATAGGCCAAAACAATTTAGGCTCCAGGGATGCATATACATAATTCGGTTTATAGCATAAATCCACCTCAGACCACCAGTGCCTCAGACCTTAAATTAGCAACTTCCATCTCTAAGTCTTCACTCAAATCCTTTGGTGATATTGGTGGGCAGAACTGACGGCAATTATGGGCTGTGCTGTTTGACGTGCACATGCATGCCAGCTGAACAAGTCTGGTCACACAGGTTTCCCAAACATTAAACTGGTTTTAAATGTCTGGGTCAGGAGACACAACCTACCAGTGGTAGCCTGAAGTTATTGTGAACACAGTGGGTTGTCCTTTGAAGTAGCCCCACTTAAATAGGGTCATTTTGGGATTCCTGAAGCGTACACAGAGTTTAGTGTCACTGGTTGCTGCACATGAACTCATTCTAGGTGTATACATTGATCTCCTTGCAAACTCGTTGAGCTAACGGTCCAGGAAGCCAGCCCAAGTTGTTCTAGCCTAGTATAACTACTTGTAACCCTTATTCACAACTCTTAGTGTCCACTTATTCAATTTCAAGGCCTCTACCCCAAAGGGCCAAGCAAAGTGCTGTGGTTTTACTAAGCCCAGGAGACTGCCAAGTGGTTCTAGCTCAGCATCGCTATTATTCACAGCTCTTAGTGTCCACTTATTCAATTTGAATATATCCTACCCCAAACGACCAGTCCAAGTACTGTGTTTTTAGTGAGCTAATTAGTCATTTGGTCCTACCTGCTAACTGGGTCCCATTCCAAATCCATTCACATGGTAATTCCAGTTCCCAGCTCACAGCTCACCATCACTAGTTGCATTTTGTACTAGAGTAGGTGAATAGAGATTACTGGAGATTACTAGAGATTACTGGAGATTACTAGTGATTACTAGAGATGTGTCCCATAAGCATATTCTTTTGGATACTACACACAACCTTCTGAGGCTGTGTGCTAAGCTCTTTTGATTGGGTGTGTGTTGTAACTGCATGGGCATGTAGCTTAGAAACAGCATAGCAACCTCAACAAGGACCTGGACAGGGACATTAGATTATGGTTGATTGGGGGGTACTATCCTCTCATCATAAGCTTATTAGTATGCAGCTGTGTTGTTTTGTGGGTCAAAGTTAAACCTTTCTGGTTGAGTGAGTCAGAGATTAACCAAAGAGCTAATTAGGGAAAATTGAAGTTCTGCTGGCATGGTAGCAAAATTATCAGATTCCATGGTCCCAGCTTTTTCTCGAATTTAGACCACTGAAGATACAAGGTACGTATAACCTCACAGAAACTACTGGGATACTAACAAATGTTTTTGAGCCCTAAGAATTCCAACCTGTGTGTGTCACCTTTGCTGAGACACTGTGGCCAAGTCATCATGTGAATTCATGGGCCAGGAGGACAGGAAGCAGGGGGTTATGAATCCTGCACTGGGTAGCTAGCAACTCTGGATGTCCATCTGATAACATCATGAATTCTGCACTGGCTCTGTTTGGAATCTCTCAATTCCATCCAAAGATAACAAACGCTTCCTCTATGCATACTAACTAGCAGTACAAGCACATGCTAGCCAAACTCGTGATTAGCCACTTGACTTGTGAAAGAAGTCAACCAAAGGGCTGGCCTTGGGTGTTGCTTAGTTTCTGAGGGACAGTCCCTCACTTCCCAGCACTTATAAGTGTAGCTATAGTGGCGCCATGGGAGTAGGCAAGTCTTGTTCATACACTGCTGCTAGTGAGCCCCTGCAAGGCCATCCCCTGAGTCCTGCAAGGCCATACCCTGTCGCCCCTGATTGAGATGTTAGATAAAGAATGATGTGTGTGCGCGTGCACACACACACACACACACACACACACACACACACACACATACACACACACACACACTCACTCACACACACCTCCCCCAGGATTTGATATATGACCCAGAGGATAGGGACGACTTTTCAACCCTTGCGGATGAGCAAGGAAGACTGGTTCTGGCTGCTATCCAAGAGGAAAAGAGGAAAAAGTGAGTAGCCTAATTCCCAGGTGTCCTGGGAACGAGGCTAGCCATCCAGTTAACAACATTCAATGTCCTGCTACAGCTAGCACCGATCTATGGGACAGTCATCCATAATCGTAATTCACTGCATCATGTCAAGATCTTGACTGGCTCCTTTTACAGCAGTAATCTTCAGTAATCTCCAGAAATCTCCAGATCTTCCTAGCTTTTACATTTGAACGTACTGATTTTCACCCCCTCCCTAATTCCTTGCCTGAATTATCATTGCCATGATGTCATTATGGCAATACTTGCATGACTACATGTAGCAGACAGCGTGGGTACTATCCCTCAGTTCTGTACAACTACCAGCTGCTATTTACTTTATTGAATGACATCACCATGATGTCATAGCTGTTTTCAACTGTTCCTTGCTGCAGACGTAAAGCAAAGCGAGATTCTGATGTTCTGTCCGGCTGGGGAGAGAGCAAGCAAAGAACTAGAAGACAAGAAGTAGGAATTACCATTTTTGTGCCAGATTACAAATCCAAACTGCATTCACAACAATAAACACAATCCTATTGTTTGTTTAGTCAATTCATTCATTGCAGCGTCACTGTAGTAAGCTATTTTACTCAATTATATTCACTAGCACAAAGGTTAACATAATCGGGTTCTGATGGGATGCCAGCTGTTCATGTGTCAGCTTAGTCATGTGATGCAAGTATGACTTCACTGATGGTCACCATGTACCAATATTAATTTGTGTTGTAATATCCATGAATAGAACATCTATGAATAGAATGAGAGCTCAAGAAAGAGTACCACACACCTCTCCCGGTTTGCTAGTTGTTCTACATTTGCATGTGCGGTTATGGCTAATGTAATGCAGGTGCACAACCAGAGGATCTGTAGCCTTGTTCCCAGGCCGTTTCTCCCTCCCAAAACGGCCTGGGAACGAGGCTAGAGGATCTGGGAAGACCTTCAATGATTGGACTGCATAATTTCAGATGAACAGCTAAAACCAAAATTCAAGATAAGACAAACTCATGTGACTTGAATAAAGCTGCACTCCATTAACCAACATTGGCCGTATTTAATTATGCAGACCTTTATTTTCATGATGCACGTTCCGTTCTCATCAACTTCTTTTGTGGACATAATTATATTAATCCAAGCTCTGCAGCCCACTTGGCCACATATTGGAATATATGCACAGGCACTTGCTGGACTGGCTTTTAAACTTGCAGTTACAGCGCTACAATAATTATTACAACTTCAATTTCAAACTTTTATCGCAAGGACGTCCTTCATTGCAAGCAGACTTACATTGTAGTTGTAACAAGGTGTTCATAAAATCAACCAGTGATCAATAGTTGGAATCACAAATAAATTCACTACCAATAGTCAAAGCATGTGCTGATCAGTAAGTGTTTCAGCACAAGAAACGGGTGATACAAAAATCAAAACTCCTCATGAACAGCCAGATTTAAAAGTCGTGGTCTGTTAAAGTACAAATCATGATAACAATTACACGTAACAATTAATACAAAAGTGCAGATGAGATTTGATTGGATATACAACGGCTGCTACAAATGATGCAGTTTGATGCGGTAGGAACAAACGAATACGCACGTACAATACTGCTGTAGAATACGTATGTGTAACATACAGAATGTGCTGATCGATCGGCTGATGCGGGGGATTGGATATGAACAGGAATATGGCTTGCAGACTAAACTCTACTGAAGTGAGCAATTATTGACAGCTAGATGTGTATTTGAACCAAGATGATGACCGTGGTGTGGGAGATATACAAGTGATGACGTATGTAATATGGGCTGCTATGGAGTGAAGTCGGAGTGTTACATCAGAGGACAAAATGCCAGAATATCTGCTACCTGTGTAACTGCAATCCATCGTACAACGTGGGTTAACATGACTTGTACAATGTTGGGCAATTTGTCAGATGAATGAGAATGATACTAAACATAAAAACTGATGGTGTTATTTTTTTATTGTTTTCTCTACATTGGCAGCGGAGTGGTTTAAATTTAAATGTACTGTTCAGCATGAATGAATGGTTCCATAAAAAATATATATCATGATACTACCAATACAAATGGTAGGGACAGATTGACTAGTGATATATATGACTGACACTAGAGCATAGAAAGTGAATTGGACCTTCCAAAAATATAAAATGACGTCAATGAATGATAACCGCCTGGTTTGGGTAGATGAGATCTAAGTGTCTGATCACTGTTTTTTATTTCCTTGTGTGTAGTTTGTTTCTGTTTACACTCTACTATGAATTGTGTGATTTGACTTTTGACTGAACTATGTGAACCGAACACAACTGAATTTTGCAGGTGAATTTATTCCGTTTCGAAAGGTGAAAGTTCAAATGCTTTGCTTTGGCTGCGCTGTTGAAATTGTCTGCTGAACGTGTAAATGCAAATGGTCTTGAAAAGTGATGAACGTGTCAGTAGAGGTGGAGGTCCTACCACCGAATGCCTCCAGAGACCAGAGGAGCCTGGTGGGGGATACAGAGGAACGGCACATGTAGCTTAGACACCACATCACAGTCTGATTAAGGAATCCTTTCCTTGGCTTCACCGTTGCTAGAATTGGAGGCTGGAAAAGCTGGGGAACTACCAACGCATCTTAGTATCACAGGTTTGGAAACAAGAAGTAGTTCTTACATTGGAGACTGGAAGAGGGTGAGGGATGTCTCCAATGAGCTCCAGTGCAGCAGAGGTCACGTTTCCAAAGAGATCGTCCTCTTCAATCATTGCGGAGTCCCTCTGTCCCTAGGGGGCGGGGGGAGGAGAGGGAGGGAGGGAGGGAGGGAGGGAGGGAGGGAGGGAGGGAGGGAGGACAACATTAGATGAAAAAACAATGACAACCAGTCGTACCAGTTAATTTATTGGTGCAACAATTTTACTACAAAAATGAGGTCTTGCTATTATCATGGATAATAGAGCACAGGGAGTTGGATAGGAAACACTACATAGGTTAAGTACAGGACCCTTTGAAGCAAAGCAGGTTACCCCATTGATGTGCCGCCTCATCTTAATTAAAGGATTTTAAGCATTTTAAGCATACCTGGCCCTAGTGCAAGGACTTAAGGATGTGGTGTCAAAGTTTGAAGTTTCTAGCTTTAATCTAAGGCAAGTTAGAGGGGTTATTGTTGGAGCTATCAAATGAACCGATTTTCACTTCTTAAAGCTACTTAAAGTTAAAAGTGAATTACTAACACATGTCTAGAGAATCCAACTACATCTGGCCATAAAGCAAGGACCAAGGAACCTTTGTGCCAAGTTTCATCCTTTTCTACCAAATAATGACATAGAACTGGGGATAAAAGTCAATGGTAACCCGCTTGGAATGGCGTTTCCTATCCAACTCCCTGTGCTCTATTATCCATGCTATTATTCATGCCTATGCACACTCTCTGTCACCACACACACACACACTTACATCCGTCATTGTGAATGGAGTCTCAGCCACGGTAGTTAGAGGGGTGGGTACTGACGCCTGCAGATACAAAACAGAGAGGCAGGCTACGTCTTAGTCAATGGCAGCTGGCACTATTCACAGTGAGTGTTGGTTAGAGGATCAGCTAGTCAAAACAAGGGGGAGGAGTCCGTGCCAAAGGAACAATTTGTTACCCATGAGATGTTTACTACGATGGTGCAAGGCAGAAAATATTTTGAGCACCTGGTCTCCTCAAAACAGTCAAGCAAGCACTACAAGGCCACTCCCCATTTGAGCAACTCTGCCGAAACCAGATCAGCTACAACACAGGAATTAGGCACTATCATAACAGTTTTGAAAACAGAAGGCCTCCGTACACATGATACGCCCTAGTACTCTATGCCATAGCTGATGTCATTTCCCAATATCCGGGACAGCTGGTAGTAGAGTATCAACCTGAGGCTTTGGGGTCACCGCTGGTCGGCAAGGGAACATCTGCTCCTAGCAACCAAATACCTGGATCCACCGGATTATCAGGTAAGAGTGGAGTGCAGGCAGAAGGAAACTTAATTTGTGGATAAAAGTGTTTCCCCCAAACACAAAGTCTGAGCCTCCGCTAAACCACAGTATGAATATCCCAGGCAGTATCCACCCACCCTGACTTTGGGAAGTGGGTGACAGGCATGTGCTCTTCCTGGTCAATTCAAGTCAAGCTGCAACAGCTGTCTATATGTACATCATAGGATTGTCTGGCTGTGTGGTCATGTGATTTAGCTGTGTGTTCATGTGACTTAGTGTTTAGCTGTGTGGTCATGTGCTTTAGCTGTGCGTTCATGTGGTTTAGCTGTGTGGTCATGTGCTTTAGCTGTGCGTTCATGTGGTTTAGCTGTGTGGTCATGTGATTCAGTTGTGTATTCATGTGATTTAGATGCGTTGTTTAGCTGTGTGGTCATGTGGTTTGGTGTGGTCAGTTAGTTACAGGCAATTTTTTGACAGACACATTGTTCACAGTCGCAAGTGGGAGTGAACACTGAGATATCGTATTCCACCTGTATTCCCATACCTTGAAGGGCAGGTGCTGCTCCTCTGTGATGGCAACAGTAGGGTTGGTAGTGAGGAGACCTGCGCACGAGGTCACCTCTGGGGAGAAGAAAGCGCTCGAGGTGGTCGTGGGGGAGTAGATGGGGCTGAACCCACTCAGTGAGCTCTGCTCTGAATTGGAGTAGCTGCTGGTCTGCGAGTTGGGACGGCTACTCCCTCCGGCCGATGCTTGGAACGCATTGGACCAAATATTCTGAGTCCCGTGCGTATACGGCTGCGAGTTGACGGGCCCGCTGTTCCACCCGACATTGTAGCTTGGCGCAAGGGTGGTGCCGCTACTGAACCCTCGGGAAGTAGCACTGAGTACCCCTCCCATGTCCCCACTGCCGTTCATGGTATCTTGGACCTCTCCGCCCCAATATCCAACATGACCGTTCACCACACCGTTACTAACAGGGGCACTGCTGCGACGTGGGCGCATTCGACCATAGCCGGGGGTTGCAGTGAGGGGATCCTTCATTGAGAGGCCACTGAACACGTCTGATATCTCATCGTCAAAGTCAGTTGGGATGCTGGTTGTGGGAGGAGCAGTAACTGGTGTCGGGGGCACAGGGGATCTGGAAGGAGCAACAAAGGTTGGGAGCTCTTGACCATGTGGAGCACCGTTCACGCCATTCACCACGCCATTCGTCTTGACAAAGCCGTCAATCGTTGCCTCAAAATTAGGCGGGTACTTTAAACTTATGCCTCCACCAACAGTGCCGTTAGTTCCATTGACTCCATTGATGCCGTTAACTCCGTTTGCATGTGGGCCAAGTTTGAAGCCACCAAGGTTGTTCACCTCGAGTGCTCCGGTTGAGCCGTGCAGGGTTGTGAGACGTGTGTGCTCTCCAGAGAAGTCGGTGAAAGTGCGGACGTTCGTGGGAGTGGTAGGAAGGGATTGAGCATGCTGGAGTCGAAGTTCCCCAGCTGTCATGGGGGTTGGAGTGGGAGGAACGTTTGTGGGCGAGGGGCTAAGGCTCGGATGCGTGTAGACATTTGTCTGTTCCTATGGAAACGGAGAGCAGCATGAAGTGATGTCACGGAAACTTATAGGGCCATTAAGTGGAAGAGGGTATGCATACAATTACCAGTTAGGCCATATTCAACCAATCAGAGGGCAGGAAGTAAACTGTTCAATTGCTAATTACCTGAATACAGTGAAACTGTGGAATACAGTGAAACCTGTCTATTGTGGAATACAGTGATGAAATTCCCGGCTGGCTTGAAGCTGTGCTTCTTCTGACAATAATGTACATATCCCTCTGCATATATTTTACAATCAGCTGAGCACATAACAAGGGTGGTCCGGCCCTCACCGGAATGAACTGAGCCATGTCACTCTCGTAGGAGGCCCTCAGCTTGGCGCTGATCAGAGACTCCGCTTTCTTGCAGTTGTCGATGGTGCCCAAGATGGTGATCGTCCTCTCCATGTTGTACGCCGTGAGGTCCTTCAGTCTGTGGGAATAGGATTAAAGTTGAATCATCGTGAGATTTGTTAGCACCCTCAGTAACCAAGGGGACAGATGTGCAGCAAAATGTGGAGCCTTTCCAAAAATAGAGGGTTATTTTTAGCTCTCACGATGCTGTTGTCTAAACTGGCATCTTTTGAAATTGCATTTCTTCTTCCGAATTCTGAGACTGATACGTACACCCTTAGCACAAACCCGAAAGGTTTGGTGAATTCATAACGGTTTTTGCGCAATGAGAATGCATTATTTTTGCTTCAGGCCATTTCTAACTGCCTGTTGGTCAGTGTATCATAGACATTGACGTAACTGTGAAGCATCCAACCTCACTGTGATGTTACGAATATCATAATAGCCAGAAAGTTATCAGGGCGGGAACACGCTTCAGAAATGATCGCATTGTGCAGTAACTATCAGTTACTGCAGTACCTAGGGAGGATCTTTATGTTAGATCTCGAGTAACATATACGGATCAACTACCATCCTGTTCCCTAGTAACGGATTATCAAACTCCAAGTGTATAACAGTCAATTAGATGAGAACTTTCTACTTCTTGTGACGTTTAAAGGTCATCATATAAAATAATCATGGCTTGAGAAATGCGTCAGATGGTAGAGAAAAAAAAACGGACACTTTATCTGGTGAGGTAATTCATCGGCCAGCTAATGGAAGTCACTGCCGGCATAAAAGGCAAGGCCACAGCCCATTGCTATTCTAAGAGCAAGAGAGGCTCCTTGGGGCAGTCTGATTGGTTGCTAGGGAAGATGAACTCTTATAGGTCAATCTGAAGGGTTACTGTAATGGTGGAACGCACACCTAGCAACCAATCAGAATACTCCACTGTTGTACAGGCAACAACGATGTCACCAGTGTTTTGGTGAGTTGTGTACATCCTATTGCCTGGTAAGGTAGAAAATGGGCAGAAGTCGACTCCAGGAGCTTCAACTCAAGCTACTTTTTGGATTCAAATGAAGTACCAGTCTCCCCCTCCCGGGTCTGAATGTTACCTACCACCCTCCCTCTGGAATCTGGCATGACACAACTTGATGTAAATCAGGAGCTAATTACTGCATCTCTGGGTTTGAGGTCAATTACCCTCTCGTAAAACAATCACTTCATATGATTACGTGGGTTCCTTTGGACACATACTTCAAATTACTTACTATGTAAAATCGGTTAAACCTGGAGTATAACATTACAGCGAGTATTCTAATTAAGTAGTTTCGACAATTTGTCTACAGAGGTATCTGGTGACGTAAGGACGTAAGGAGACGGATAGCTTAACAATGTCGTCACTCAACCGCAGAGATTGCTTCAGATTGAGTTCAATTTCAAAGCAATTAAAGAAGAAGGTAATCACGGACAGAAACATAGCCAAGAATGTTGAAGGCGTACTACGTACAATCCATCCTGTGAGCTCAAAGAGCTGGTAGTACGAGATGGAGATGGGAGGGGGAGGGAGGAAGACAGAGGGGAAGGGGGAGGGGAAAGAAAATATCCTTCACTTCGGTAACAGGCTTAGAATCTGCATTACAGGAGTTAGGTACGTAGCGGGTCACGTGACTGATCAATCGCTCTTCTTATGGACAGTGAAAATATGCTTACTTGGAAATGGTAATCTTCGTCCCAGATTCAGCCATGATCCTTTTTAGAGTGTTACCGCCCTTCCCTGTGAACGTGGTGTGTATGTAGGTGTGAGTGTGTGTAGGTGTAGGTGTGGGTGTGTGTGTGAGAGGAATGATTTCTGGACTCACTTCTGGTGAAATGCACCATCCCACACACCCACAGTGTGCCTACAAGCACACAGACTGACAGACAATTTGCTTCCCACTCATCATTTCTATTGCCATGGCAACATTTTCTCATATCCCCATTGATTGGAGGTTACTTAATATTGAATGTTTAATGCACCAATTCCATGGTAATTTCCCTTTGAAGGTCATATAAATTAGAGATTTATTATTTCACTGGAGCAGTCTCCAGTAATGGCTTCAGCACATGTACGGACTCTGACTTGCTCAACGGTTTTATGGGTTGGGTTAGCCCGGACATGGTGTGTCATGCCAGCTCTTCACGAGTCATACTGCCTAAGTACATGGGATACAAGGAATGGTATTGCCATAGCAACATGATGACATGATGACAAAGGGGATTGTTTGTGGGAAGGGTCTATTAAACAGGCTAAATTACAGCTGCCTTGTTCCACATGACTAGTGATAGCTTGACCGTACAACCACAGCAATGCTCAGTCCAAAGTTGATGACACAAAATTAAGGGCCAACAGTTTAGCAGATCCCACGCTGAGGTGCACAAACTTATGCATGACTACCTAGCTATAGGCTTTCAACAAGCTTCTGTGAATCAGTCCTAACTGACAGCAATGGGTGATTGAGGTGGAGGTACAATGTAAGAAGGCTGTATTCGGAGTCCAATTATGCACTAACAACAGTGTGATTGAGAATTTTAAGTGCAGGGTTGCAAGATTTACTAACTTGTAACAGACAATTATACAGTACCACTAACTAATCCATACAATTTATGTTGTTGTTATTAGGTATTATTAATCCATTGTAGTTGACCAATCAAACTCGTAGTGGCTACTAACTCAACTCCTACATCTGTGCGTGCTGACTAGAGTGACTCACGTACCAATCACGCGTCCCACGAGCTCGTTATGGGCCAGGACCTTTAGGGGAACTACTGGAAGTGGCTCATGGAACTTCCTGCTTGTGTGTGAGGGTGTGTGGGTGTGTGGGTGTGAGGGTGTGAGCAGAATACACAGTTATATGTGAATGGGATGTGGAGGGGCAGTGTGAGGGTGAGGGGTATGCACATACAATTGGATCTGTGAGGGTGAGTTTGTGAATGTGTGAGGGTTGAGAGTGGATGGGTGAGCGTGAGGGTGTGAGGGTGGAGGTGTGAGGGTGTGAGGGTGAGGGTGGAAGGTGGACGGTGAGGGTGGAGAGTGAGGGTGGACGGTGGAAGGTGGAAGGTGGAAGGTGGAAGGTGTGAAGGTGGAGGGTGTGCGGAAGGTGTAGTATACGAGTCATACTGAAACAGCAAACTGCACATGCCATTGGTACTGTGAGTGAAACCGAAAGTGGAAGTAATTGGACCAAACGAGGTAGCTAATATCACACTGGGGCTCAATATCCTGCTGGTCCATTACATCGACAATGGGACTGTATACTCCTGACTCCGGCTCAGAGATGCAGGAACTGATGCAGCAAACTAGCACAATCTCAACAGCTGCCAATTTGCCTCTCCTTTGTACTCTCACCACAACACAAGTTCAGGTCTCCGGCATGTCGGATGCGGTTATCATAAGAGCAACCTTCCTCTGCCACCATTACTCATTGTAACTGCATTAGTTCGATGCCAGAGGGTGATTATAGTTATTGGAGGAGGAAGACACACTCCGGGATAATTTCTGATTCCATGATATGCCTGTTGCACCAAGGCATAACATAACTCCTCACCCTCCCTGACGCTGCACTCTCTCTCTCTCTCAATCAATCCTCTCTCCTCCCCCCCCCCCCCCCTCTCGCTTGTCCTCCCCCATCTTTCTCCTTCCCCCCTTCCCCTTCCAAGATTCCAAACTTGCCCCAAACTAACATCATCCACAGCAGTCATGTGACCAAGAAGTAAGTTTATCATGTGACCCTTACCCATTCTCAAGCATGCCACTGGTCATGAGTAACTCGTTCTGCATGATCTTCATGATCTGGTAGCACGCTTCCGTACAGCACTCGGGCGGGCCGATTATGGTGATTGCCTGAATACACACAGACGTGGGAAAGAAGGTGTGAGGGAATGTGCGTGTGTAGGAGGGGAGCTAAGTCATGTCGTAGTATAAATCCAGGTGTATGTGGTATGCGACTGACTATGCAGCATTAGCCTAAAATGCGCATACCTGTTTTAATATCCTAATTACAACAGCTGCTGCTGCAGTTCCTCTGGAGTAACAGACAGCAGATCAGTTTACACAAGTGGGCGCGCTACATTCACCAGGGCTCTACGTTCATCACACAGTCCCACTGGGAGTAGCTGATCATGTATCCGCTTACACACAAGTGCCACAACGTTCAACACAGCCCATGCATGAGTGCCGGGAAGAACCCATAGTTTAAGAACTGGCATCTTAGCAGAGGCTTTGCACTACTACGAATTGCCCACGTTACCTTATAACTAACTGGCAAGACCCTCTAACTGGCAAGACCCTCTCTACCTCACTTCTAGAGGATCGCATAATGCGCACATGTACATGAGCCAGATATCGCTGGACCGGCCTCCAAGAAGGTTGGGGTTCTAGGGTTGACTTTCCATACATGGACATTCAATATTGCTTTGTCGTTCACTACACCAGGAATGGGAGGGGGTGATCCTGCCCCAAGAGACAATCGCTGTAGCCCATATTGTCTAGAGTTGGCATATCACGTATGAAAGGTCTAATGCATTGAGGCTTGAGCAAGTCACACGCGTTGTCTCAAGAGGGTCCGCATCTTCCTGCACATATTCCCAGTTGATTACCCAACAGACATGACAGCAAGGAAAGAGAGGAGCAGTGTGCAATGACGCTCCATGCACCACATCACACAAAACCTGTGGTCAGGATTTGTTGAAGTGTTTGGTCAATGACCCGTGTAGGCTTCTTCCCGACTGGTATGACGACTTCTCCTTAACAAGCATTGCTTGTCTTGAAGGTTGTAATGGAGCGTTACACCATTTAATGGTGTATGCAATTTGCAAGTTAACAGCCCCCTGAGGCAGTTAAATACCTATAAATCCTCCCAGTGTTTGATGTCATGATTCGTTTAATCAGGCATCACTGTCACAAAATGGTCATGTGACCTGTCATGTGAGTGTCATGTGACCAGTGATGGCATGTGGTGGTGAGTACCACACACAGCTGAGTTTACGGTACATTGGACAACTTTAGTGTCATTAATTAAATAACAACACACCTTCTCTGCAGATCCCAGATTTTCTCTTCGATGGACGTCCACTCGTGCCTTTGTAATCTGAGTGATCATACGAATTGTGGCGCCATCCTTCCCGATGATTGCACCAACCATGTCACTAGGCACAAGGATCCTGGAGGAAGAAGGGAGGGAGGGGGAGCAGAGAGGGAGGAGGGGGAGGACACTGCCAGTCAAATGTATAGGTTTACCATGTGATAATGGTCTAACAGTAGCTGACCTGTCACTGACCAATCAGGAAATTCCTGACAAAGAAGCTCATGAGTTTGACAGAGCAGTAGTCTGGCAATTGAGGCAGCCATAGATCACTCCACCACACTCCCTTCCCAGCCAGCTTTCAAACCACCCACAATTGAAAACCACACACACACACACAACACACACAAGGAAGTCCACTGTGCTACATGTAGGTCACCAACACCATATTGGGCAACAACCAGGAACAGCATATCGAATTGCTCATCTAGGGCACAGAGCTGTAGCATGGTGCTGCCGGCTGCTGGCAGAAGAGCAAGGCTGCTGGCAGTAGTACGAGGCTGTCAGCTGTAGCGCGATGCTGCTGGCAGCTGCTGTACGTTTCCGATACAAACATGGAACATGAGGCTGAAATATGGCAAGGAAACTCAATTTGACGCATCGTATCAGTTCAGATATTGGCTCCGGTGACCTCTGACAGCATGTGACCAACACTGCTAAACATAAACATGGAGAGAAATAACCATTTCAGGAGATCTAGTCCTGCTAGCTGTGGCTAATGGATGCCATTACGGCCATGAACCAGTGGCATCACCAGTGTCAGTGTCAACAACAGCGTCAGTGGCATCACCAGTCTCAGTGTCAACAACAGCGTCAGTGGCATCACCAGTGTCAACATCAGTGTCAGTGGCATCACCAGTGTCAGTGTCAACAACAGCGTCAGTGGCATCACCAGTGTCAGTGTCAACATCAGTGTCAGTGGCATCACCAGTGTCAGTGTCAACATCAGTGTTAGTGGCATCACCAGTGTCAGTGTCAACATCAGTGTCAGTGGCATCACCAGTGTCAGTGGCATCACCAGTGCAGTGTCAACATCAGTGTCAGTGGTATCACCAGTGTCAGTGTCAACATCAGCGTCCATATCAGCCCAATACACTAGTACCAGCAATCAGGATATATCGTACTGTAATCTCCTGATAATGTGCCCACGTGTGAGGAAGTCAAGTGGCTACTCAAAAATGGAGGTGGACTTACTTTCAATTGCTTGGATAATCCACTTGAAAGTACACCCACCACAAGTAACAGACAAATTCTGAACGTTATAGCTGTCAAAAGCGTCCTGCTGCTCGGTGGTTGGAGCGCCCGCTGTGTCCTAGTGCTAGCACGAGCTCTAGTGGTCGATACAGCACCGGGAAAGGAAGGCAAGTGTCAAGATGCCATTTCAACATCCAAGAAATGGCAGCGGAACTACGATCAGGAACACCAGATGTTGATGTGGCCTAAGTGGGACACAACAAACAGGGCAAGGGTCTAGTGATTCCTGCACCGTTCGACTGGTACAATCACAAAAGATTTCATTTTCATTGTATGATCGGGTATTCGGTATTGGTAGTGTGGGGCCTAGTGCACTATTCCCCAGTATCGGAAACACTTGTAAAACTTGTTAATGGTGAACAATCCGGTATACGAGACAGTCTACCTCATTAACCCTTGGCAACCTGGCAACTGCCGTTTCCTGTAGAGTAACCTTTGGACTGGCACATGCACTTTCAATGGAGTCGAGTTTCAGTTTGCTTCCTGTCTGCCTGATGTGGTATCACAAGGTGGCCACTCAGAATGCACACATAGACACGTACAGTAGGGACTGCACTACACTGCATGTAGAGTGAACATGATATCGTGGTCGCAGGACAGGAAGGGAGGCTACTAATCGTGTTGCATGTAGCCGACCCTTCTGTTTGCAAGTTCGCAAAATCATACTCAGGAATGCAATTATCGTAAAAACGTTTCCTATGGGTGTGGCATATGTATTAAACGAGTTCACAGATGTGCAGTGCAGGGCAAGGAACTACACAGAGGCGCCAGGCTGTGTGTACAGTGGCAGGTAGCAAGGAACGGCGGGAACGTCGGAGGGAGGTTCACCACGGGTTAGCTAGCATGCTTTACTGAAACAAAACCCGTGAAAGCAAGTTGCTTTATGCTTCTGTGAATGATTAACTGTGGCTGTACTTAGGCAGGCGACTAGCCTCGTTCCCAGGCCCAAGGGAGGGCCCGTCTCGGACCTGGGAACGAGGCTAGCAGGCGACCATCAAGTACTAAGCAGTGCTTGATGTAGAAAATTGTTCAAGGGGAATGAAATCATAGCGTACATGGCCAAGTAAGCAGGGAAGGTATGAGTTGTCTTGCGTATTCTTTTCAAGGGGGGGGGGGGGGGGGGGGGGGGGGGGGGGGGGGGGGGATTCAAAGTAATAGGTGTCTGAGCTTAAGCGTTCCACTGACCTGAGTGGGAAGTCCGAGTTCTTGGAGGGGGAGCTGGGAACACCGGGAGAACCCTTGCGGGTGGTCCTCATCCCATTGGACATCTCCAGGTAGGTGATCTGGGAGGGAGGGAGGGAGGGAGGGAGGGAGGGAGGGAGGGAGGGAGGGAGGGAGGGAGGGAGGGAGGGAGGGAGGGAGGGAGGGAGGGAGGGAAGGAGGGAGGGAAGGAGGGAGGGCGGGAGGGAGGAAGGGAGGGCGAGAGGGTGGGAGGGAGGGAGGGAGGAAGGAAGGGGGGGAGGGGTCATAGTAATTTCTCTGCTGGTATGGAGAAGCCCGAGAACAGTGAACTCGACATCTAAGCTCCCTCTTCACACAACAGTCATATTTTCATAGACATGCTCAGCAAATATTCCAATCCAAGGGCCACATTAAGTGAAAGCCCATACACTTGTGAAATTCGCAAACCCTTCTCCTTCAAGACAAACCTGCTATGGCGGTATATATCACCCATAGCCCCATTCTTTAACCCCGCACTTCCTGTCAAGAGTGACTGTAAGCCAAAGTTGTATTCTAAACTTGTACACATTGACCAGCAGTGGACTGTAGCTATGACAACTCCACACTCTAAGCTGCCACACATGTATTGTTTCTGTACACACTCAGAACTCTGTAAAACAGTGACAAATATCTTCCATAAACCCGCCACAAAAGCACTATCAGCAACTTCAACAATGACAGTATACTATTGTGTGGATACCATAGCACCACACACATGACACTAATCTTGGCAGGGCAGTTGGCTGCGTTGGCAAATTTGAAAACCTTGTAGTCCAGTTTACCAGCTGTTTCTAATTGAATTACCCCCAGAAGCCATGTCGACATGGTAAGTACTGTCTGTGACCGTTCACATTTGCAATACTATAGTAAACACAGTCTTAGACATAATATAATATTATACTGACTAATAATAATGCAGTATAGTGTATAAAGTATAGGCACAGTCCTATACTACCAGGTTTTGCAGGTATCAAAGGGGGGGGGGGGGGGGGGGGGGGGGGCTAGCAAATTGGCACATGAGGGATGAATGAAGGGGGGGGGGGGGGGGGGGACCGAGGTAGGAAGAAGGAGAGAAGGGAGGGACTAGCCGAGAGGGGGAGGAGAGGAGGAAGGAGGAGAAAACCCGCACAAGCAGAATATGATTATGGTCGTCAGAACTTGGCACTGAAAATGGCTACTCTGGTAGGTATTGCTTACCGGAAGTTCTTCATGATTAGCAACACACTTCAACTATTTATGCCCAATTAGGGTCAATTAGTTCTTAATGCGGCTTCACCACAGGTGCTGGAGTATTGTCCACAAACGATTGTTTCGTCTCCACGAACCATTTTATGGTGATAAGTACTGTCCAGTGCAATGCTTGGTCTTGAGGGGCGACCCTCAAAGCTTGTCAAGATGTACAGTACAGGATAGTAAGTTCTTGAGGGAAGCCTCATATCCCAGCTCTCAGCTATACCTCATCGCCATCACTACAGAGGGAGACAGCCTGGTACAAATTCCATTCTTACAAATTCCATTCTTCCATTCTTACGTGGCTCTGACTTAACCTCGTTCCCTCCCAGGATAAAGGTGCATGTGGGTGAGCCACACCGTGAGAGGTTGCCCAACCCTTCTGAGCCTGTGGCCCAGAACAAAGGAAACAC
The DNA here is from genome assembly GCA_963931865.1 of Axinella damicornis. Taxonomy (NCBI): domain Eukaryota; kingdom Metazoa; phylum Porifera; class Demospongiae; order Axinellida; family Axinellidae; genus Axinella; species Axinella damicornis. The sequence continues at coordinate 1,416,632 of OZ007516.1, read as the reverse complement.
AGAGTAGCAGCCACCAGCTACAAAAGCCGTCATAAGCTCGCATAAGCCCATAAGAATTTATATGGGGGATTTAATATTAGGCGTTATACCTTAATACAGGGTTTTTGCTTCCTTAATTAAGCTGGTTAGCTTTGTTCTGCGCAACATGTTTCCCACGCACAATCAAGTCATGGTACCCTGGACAACATGGACATCATAAACCGTACGACGATATAATCCTTGTTACTTTATTGTGGTGTGGGGGCCTGGGATGGACCTGTGGTGTGGGGGCCTGGAATGGACCCTACTGGAGGTGACAGTTAAACTTTGATAGGAACGCTGAGAAAAATTGCATCCTTAACATAATAGTTTGCCGAAATGAGGAGCCATTGAGACAGCTGAATTAATTCTTGTGATACGTTAACCTCTAACGGTTCAAATGTCCCACAAATTGCTCGGTATGTGAGTACTCACCTTCGGTGAATGCTCGTCTCCCTTGAAGATCGCTGCAGCCCTGGAGGGGGAGAGAGAGGGATAAGTCATTAGTGGGGAAACAGCTGCAAAAGTATCAGTAAATAAAGACATTGTGTGCAATCCAAAACATCTAATCAGCGGCTGGAGCCACTGTGGTCTGCTATAGGTCATATCAGTAGACAATAGCCATGGTAACAGTTAGTAATTGGGAATAACAGAAGGTCATGGTTGCTCAATTGGTCCGTGGAGTGGATGTTGGTGCTCCCAACGTCATGGTAGCTAGCTTGCTACAAGAGATGAGCTGAGCAGTTTTATGATACCCTTTCATGCCAGAAGGCTTGCTACAGAAAATACGAGCACCTCCAACCTCCAGCGTTCTAGCGGCTTGCTACAGAAATACGAGCACCTCCAACCTCCAACATTCTAGCGACTTGCTACAGAAATCCAAGTGCCTTCAATGTTCTAGCTTGGTACAAGAGAAGAGCTGAGCAGTCTTATGGCACCCTTTCTTTCCAGCAGGCTTGCTACCGAAATCCGAGTGCCTCCAATCTCCAACGTTCTAGCTTGGTAAAAGAAAAAGTGGGCTGGACTAGCCAGGCCTGGGAACGAGACCAGGCCGGCCTGGGAACGAGGCTAGCCAGGCCTGGGAATGAGACTAGAGAGGCCTGGGAACAAGACTAGCCAGGCCTGGGAACAAGGCTAGGCTGGCCTGGGAACGAGGCTAGGCTGGCCTGGGAACAAGACTAGCCAGGCCTGGGAATGAGGCTAGCCAGGCCAGGGAACAAGGCTAGGCTGGACATGTGTGATCTCCCTAGTTAGTTAGCCTGAATGAATTTGTGGCATGTTCCCATCACTAGGTAAGTAAATTACAGAAGGAACCACGCAGCTGGGTTGGGCAGCCTGTTCCAACACTTCAGCAAATACACAGGTAATTATGCTTGTGGTGAATTATCGTTCACAATTATTATTATATAATTTGCTTTCAAAAACTGCTGAGCTAGGCCATAGAAATACCTTTGAGCCTGCTCCTGCGTCTCATAAGTCACAATAATCCTTTTCACTCCAAATTCACCTGTCAGAAGTTGATTGGAGAGAAAGGAGAAGCATTAATGGAAGGTTGGTTCTATCAGGTATTTGGTCACAGCATATCCATTTCTATTTCCTGAGAAAACTGCAAGTTTTGCAGACAACATAGCTCATGGGCCGCTCTGAGAAGACGACATAACTGGTCTGTGAGCTCTTCACAATCATTGATGCAGGTAATTGGTAGTTGATTGCTTCTCGTTTCAATTTGGACGGCGGTAACACAATTTATGAAGCACACATGCAAACATTCGTACTTTCTTCAATCTCCATCTTCAGGACCTGTCCAACTTGGGTGAGCATTGTCTCAATGTTCTGTAGGAATTAAGATAGCAGAAAGAAATCAACAAGATGTACGCAAACAGAATTGAAAATCAACAACGTATACACAAAAGCCAATAACACCAACATGAAATCAATAATAAACAAACAACCATTAAGGTCATAGCTTTGCTGATTCTATCGAGCTGAATGATTGGAATGTTCATGATTCCGTTTAGCACTGACACATTTTACAAACATCAGCAGCAGTTTATTCAAGAGTGAGTATGATTACACCATCACATGACTTCCTGATAGTGTCACTACCAGACACTCGGGCGGATATGCAGGCAGAGATAAGGTCAGCCAAGTGAAGTGGATTCAAGTACATGAATGCTCCACACACGTCATCTCTTGATAGAGTAACCGATGGCCATCCAGTCACTCCAAAGACAACTCTTACTCTACTTCTGGCCGATAAAAATTATCATTATCGTAAGAGTCTCTCCTTGAAGCCGTGTAAAATATACCACCCCTCCCTTGGACACTCGACCCACAAAGTGTTTCTCAAGATGTTCTCTAGTGGACATTGCCATAGCAACAGGTTTTTCAGAGACAGCGTGGGGTGCCAGGGAGCTCTCTGGTCAGCAAACTCGGATGGGTAACACATGTTTTGGATCTTGGTTCACACGTATTACTTGCTCAATAGCCAGCTAATGTAATTCAAGATTAGAGGGCACAACTCAAAACAATCTTTCTTCACAGCCATTAATTTTACTAAAAGCAACCACTTGCTTTAATGGTTTTCCCTCAAGTAGTTAAAGTCTCCTCTATTGACTAAACACTTATTAGGTATTAATTTTGTCCAGTGACATAGAAGAACTGCACAAACAAGGCAGATTCTGCTGAGCACCAGGCTGCTACTGTCCTCAATGGCAGATTCTGCTGAGCACCAGGCTGCTACTGTCCTCAACGAACAGCAATGTGATAACGTGCTACCTCCGCTAAATACACTATAGTAGGAATGTGGTGTGGAGGATAATCTACTCCTGATCATAAATGAATTTTGCCTTCTTTGATCAACTTGCTTTCTTGACCATTGGCATGAGCCAAAACGTGCTTGCTAGCACATTTCACCATGATGTGATTGCTTGCAGTATCACACTTTAATGCTCGTAGTGAGAGTGAGAGGAGCTGGCTAGCCAGATCAGATGAGTGCTTACCGGCAGAGACATCTGAGGAGGGATGGATGTGACTTCAACCCTTCCAAACTGTGCCTTCCGCCTGCGAGATAATAAAATCACAAAAGGGTATGAAGCATCATTCCACTGTGACTAATCAAGGGATAAGGAAATATACAAACATACACTATGCCAAATACTTCGTACTTGTCACTTGTACGGGTGATAAATTCATGCTCGGGTCAATAAACTCCCGCACTGACTCAGCTAGTTAGCACGCTTGGAATAGGCTTCACAAAAACCTCCAGGAATGCTACCGAACAAAGAACTCTACATAAATATTGAAACCTGGTGATCAACTACGTTGATGTAGGTTAAATAACTGTATCCTGATTCACAGGCCTTCTACACCTCCAGCTTTTGATCGCTTGCAGTAAGCAAAAACGGACTGCAAGCAATCAAAAACTGGAGGTGTAGAAGGCCTGGGTACGAGGCTAAAATAACTGCACCTTGTGCTCAGTCGCTGTTGATGAGATGGCTCGACAATCATCGGATGGCCAAGAATATCTGATCCTGTTTGCAAACAAAAAAGGAAGTGGAGAGATGTTTGTTGATGCAGTGAATGTTGTTCTGCATGCCCACCGTCATAGGCACGTTTTAGCTAGCAAGGAATACTGGGCGTTACCGATTGGCTCAGCTAGACGCTGCTTCAGCACAATTTTCTTTGGTGCCAAACTTACAGCCACTCGAAAGCTATTCAGTAGTACTTATTGATGTAGAGGTGTGCATCACAAGGGCGGGCGTTCTGCACTCGTGTTACATCGTGCAAGCACTCAATTTTCCCACAGCATCACACGCAATAATCGGTCAAACGAACCGCTATGATGGCCCCCCACGATCACACCAAGCACACGACAGCTGCTAAATGATAAACAGTCGTGTTCAAGCTACATACTTATTATGTACTGCGACAATTTGCGTCGCACTTGTACAAAAATTCTACGCTAGCCACTAGAACGCCTGCAAACTTACCATTGAGAGCACGGATAGCTTCTTCGGCTGAATATGCAGACTCGTACTCCACGAAGGCGTAGCCATTTTTCATAAGTACCTCTCTCACGATGCCATACTTTCCAAAGAGAACTCTGATGGCTTTCTCATCTCCTTCTGCAGACAAGTTTCCGACGTAAAGTTGTGTCATTGCGCTGCGGGAGTACTGCAAAGCGGAGATCGACAAACAACTCTTGGACTTGCTACTGGTAACGCCGCTCTGTACAGCTTGCAAACATTTAGGAGGCAGGATGAGCTAATTTACTAGCCAGTGAAGCTAGGTGGTCTATTCCTGCAGTTCAGCGGTCGAGTCTTAGGCCTGAAGTGTTTTGTCAACACTTATAGAACGCGGCGTATACGCTGGAGTTAGGGGGCGTGTCGTATTGCTATCCGGAAATGCTTACGGTGTTGAATAATAGCCGTACGAGTGCGCGCGCCGCAGTGCTAAACCCCATTGGTCACTAGCACTGCTGAGAGAAAGTCTAAGAAACTTTGGCTCCTATGAGACACATGACACCAGCAAAGCACGCAATACAGCTTGTCAGGACAATTTTCAGGTCTGTACAAATAACCAGAGACCAAAAAAAAATTCTCCTCCAAACTCATTCTAGCTAGTTATGTAGTTTTCACTCACTCATTGACAGAGCTAAACAAACAGCTAATGCGCATGGTTACTTACATACAGATGACCGTTACTGCACGAGGAGAACACAATTACTGCAATTGATATCAAGACTATCCAAGGAACTCCAAAAAGATATGACCAACCAGTGATGAAGGCCAAGAATAACGTAGCAACTCTCAGCAAGAATGGATTTCCCCCATAATTTATTTCTTGCATGCGTGCATACTAACCAAATAGAGGGTTGTATTTTGTCACCTAGACTAGAAATGCAAGCCTTGTAACTACTAGCTAGATAAGCATAATCACCAATGCATGCATAGTAATATTTTGACAGCAGTAGCTACAATTGTAGAACTACATACACAGATTGTGTAGTACTCACACCAGACCAGAGTTGTCAGTTGAATTGTCCTCACCAGACAATGCATGTTTCCAAATGTGTCTCAGTGCAGGTAAAGGCTAGCGTTAGGAGAACAATTATCACCCAATGTACTGCACAGTTAAATGTATCTAGCTCTATCCTCGTTGTTGCCAAGATACACATGCCGGCTGTTGTCATTATGTACACAGACAGCATGACTTGCAGTTGCTTGCTCAGGTGCACCCCATAACACTACAAATATATATTTCTAAGGAAGCTATCGTTACAGTGGAAAAGGTGCTCTGTCCGTGGAGACTCTCAGAATGCAGCATTCCTGGTGAAGTGTCATGACAGGTCTGAAGGACCATGGCCAGTATGTAGCGTTATGCCTATGTTTTGTAGGACACTTCCCATTCTAAAAAAGAGCACAAAGAAACGTTGCAACAAAATTTATTGGAACATTGTTAATAGCAAATCTATTAACTGTTTTGTTAAGAGTTGCCATGTGAGAATGATGAGGTGTTTTTGTGCATGACTTGCAGGCAATCTACACACAACGTACTCCAAGCATGTAACTGACTCTAAACATGCAGAATGCCCAAAATTGCACAACTAGTTCATACACTGTGTGCAATGAATTCATTTTGAGCTCATGCACGCTACAGCTCTCAAATCTGTATAGAGATTCACCAAATGGACATTGCTGCCACCCGGGAAAACTAATTCACCATTAAGTTCGGCACAAATCAAATTGGAAACCTAAAATGGCGGAGATTGGTGAACTTAGCAGATTCAGCAAAAGACACTCCTGTTGTGCAGCTATGGATACAACAAACAGCGATAGTGCAGGTGAACTGGTTACTATGCCAGTACAGGCTGCGTATTACCTCAGGCATGTTCACCTATCTCAATCAGATATCGTAAACCAAGAGGTTGCAACATTGGTTTGTAACATATGGTCCTGTGTAAAGTTACCGCCTTACAAGATACGGAGCCAGAGTGAAAGTAGCCATCAGATTGGGCCATGTCTATCTCAACAAGGGAGATTCCCAGGGACTCCAGTTCATGCAAGCATCAAGGATGAGCAATTTCCTACAGGATTCAGTCTGCCACATACCTGGTATGGTTATATGCTAGCTGGGTGTTAATGTTACTAACGTGTGAAGCACACGATCACCATGCAGGCTGGGTCCTGTCCAGTTGCATCTGGTCTGCAAAGACCTCAAAATAATGGTCAGTGCCTTTAATTAACGGGTACAGCGATCCCAATGGGGATTTTAACGATGTTGCAAGTCCAAGTACAAGCTGTGAAGGCCTCGGCAACTCTCTCTCCACTGTCATGCTTAACTGTACTCTTGTACAAAGACATTGTAGCCTCGTTCCCAGGCCCGTGCCATTTTTGGTTTCATGCAACTGAAACTGGGAATGAGGCTATACAAACATTGAATAACCGGACTGCGGTACATGGCAAATCATGGATTATCTACTTCAGCATTGGTATACGTGAAGGCAGTAATGCTATCACTGATCAGAACGACTAGTGCACTCCTCTTTCGACTATTACAGCTGTAAACATGCTGTTACCATGGTTATTCCAACATCCGATCATGTGTTTGAGCAAGCCATATGATTGGGCTCAGTACAAACCCAGCGGTAGTGTAGTGTTCATGGTGTGGCGGTGGCTGCCTTTGTCTTGAAGAGTATCTAACATCACACAATGCTGATGAGCTACAGCTGCTGATATAGACACCAGCTGTAATTTAATATTGCCAAATGGAGTACGTTCAGGAATATTGTGTTTTGTTCTAAAACTAGCACCTTCTCAGAATAGTATCTGGCAAGAGAACATACACTGAACTCGATATTGTAACACAACTAATCTGATGAATAACGTTTTCAGTAAACCTCGATTTTCCACCTCTGAATTCCGCCGCTCTGCAAAAGCTAATGTGATTTTATCTGCCTTTGTGTATACACTTTGCAGGCATTCATGATCAGATTGGGTTTCTAACAAGTTGCTGTGGGGCATATCCACCCTTCGAACAGAGATAAACACTTGTTTGGGTAACAGTACAACCTCTTGTAATGCAGGAAGCCTGCCAAAGGACGAAAGGAACAAAGAATGTACAATTTTATACTCTCAACGATGCGTTCCCTCCTCACCTAGAGTACACAGCAGCCTGCTCTGCCATACGTACGTACATAGCTAGGAGAAGCTGTTGTCTGATAGCGACAGGTATACATGCAATGGTTTGACCACACCCCACCCCTCAGGTTTTGCCTCTAAACTACAAATCAGTGTATCCTTAACTCTGCATGTTCCATTGTTTGTTACAACAACAATCACTATACACAGACTTGTTATTGTGTACACTATTGACAGTTCAGCACCTGCACCACCTTGCTACCTTACCTTGGATGGTTCAAGTGTTCCACGCTGTGCCTCCAACACATTCTCACGCGGAGATATGCTAATATCTTCAGTGGCAGCTGCCCAAGTATCATAAGCAATACCCCCTAGGACCTGCATATTGGTGTGTGAGGGTGAAATGTTTATGAAGGGTGAGACCTATTCAGTTGTTTCTATAGCAGCCACCGAGGGACCTGATATATGGTCGGTGCACATGAGTGGTCCACATTTCACACAATAGTTTCCATAGCAACATTCCAAAGGACTTTCATACTGGAGAGAGACCTCTAGAGTGGTTCCCATAGCAACGTACCCGCTGCACACATGTGGCAGATGAGGAATGATATTGGTCCATGTCTGTCAAAACTCATCCCTTCCCACTCATACCCTTCCCACTTAACTACTATAGAAATCTCATCATTTGATCTTAAGATACACAGCGCAGTAGGTAGGGAGTATTCACCCATGAAGTGGGGGAGGGTATGTGCTATTATAGAAGTTCAATGGGATGGAGAAATCCATATATTAGGATGACGTTTGCTCCCCAGAATCTGAGCACATGCAGCTGAAACCCTGCACTCCAGTTTGAGAGACCAATTGAGGAACACCATACGAACTTCCATGGAGAAGTCAAGGCTACTCCACATGGACTCATCTGACTACATATTTCATTTTAATGATGCAATTATCTCTACTTAACCCTCAGGCAACCTTTCTGTCTCTGCGCCTGCAGGCAAAAAAAGCTCTGATTCACCACAAACCTAATATAGCCAGCCAATTACAACAGATTTGGGGCTTAAGAAGTAGATTCAAAAACTGTCAAATGACAGAATGCATGCTCCAGTAGGTTTGTGGTTTTCAGGTGCTTCTATGAAGTTCAGCAGCAAAATTCTTGAATAATTCAAATTAACAAAATCGTGAATAATTTGCATAGTTTGCCGAGAGTGCCAAATATTATTAGCTTCACACTCTTATGAAAACGAAAGATCTTGTATTGGGAAAAATTTGATTCATTTGTGGAGGAATATGCTTTTATCCATTGGATCTGTACCGATGGGAGTACCAGCATATATTGCAATGGTACTAGCCTCATTCCCAGACTGCATGGGAACGAGGCTAGTGATGGTACTGGATGCATGCAGCTGTTGATGATATCATTATCATTTACTTGAGGCAATGATGTGCAGTGACATATCATCAAGCCTGTAATAGAACACACCAGGTGATGATTAGCCTCGTTCCCAGGCCTCTGCCCAGATTTCAGCTCGCAGCCACGGTTGCGAGATAAAATCTGGGCTGAGGCCTAGGAAGGAGGCTAGGTGATGATTAACTGGCAGCTGTTGGCGGGAAGTTTGCAATTTCTGGACAAATGTGCTAACGTGTAAGGTGGGAAATGAAACCTTGCTTTTGACAAATGAGACTGTGATGATAAATGTGAAGTCATCAGTCACAAGGAATGATGGACCCAGTGGTATTAGCAGCTATGCATACATTATCAAGAACAGTATGCTATGAACACAATGAAAGACTCAACACACAAGCAAACCACAAATTCTGGCACTGTAATCAGTACACACATACGATGCACATTTTGGCTGTGAAAAAAAATTAACAGCAGTAGCTAATTCTTTGACAGATTGATTTTTTGTTTAAGTCTTGTATATCTTGTACTTGACAGCCTGTTTTGAGGTTCATCAGCTGATCAGATGTACAAGACTGCAACAATAAACATACAAAACCATACACCATGCCCCTCCCTATACCTGAGAGTTCATGCACTCAGTGTAACTGGCTCCTAACTTAATCATGTAACAGTGGGATTCCTGGCTCTGTACTGTAGAGCCAGGACTGTATCAGCACCTTCCACGGTCCTACAGGTCACTTGCAGCAGTGCCACATACTACATGGTCCTGCAGGTCACTTGCAGCAGTGCCACATACTACATGGACCTGCAGGTCACTTGCAGCAGTGCTACATAATACATGGTCCTGCAGGTCACTTGCAGCAGTGCCACATACTACATGGACCTGCAGGTCACTTGCAGCAGTGCTACATACTACATGGTCCTGCAGGTCACTTGCAGCAGTGCTACATAATACATGGTCCTGCAGGTCACTTGCAGCAGTGCTACATAACACATGGACCTGCAGGTCACTTGAGGCAGTGCTACATAATACATGGTCCTGCAGGTCACTTGCAGCAGTGCTACATACTACATGGTCCTACAGGTCACTTGCAGCAGTGCTACATACTACATGGTCCTGCAGGTCACTTGCAGCAGTGCCACATACTACATGGACCTGCAGGTCACTTGCAGCAGTGCTACATACTACATGGTCCTACAGGTCACTTGCAGCAGTGCTACATACTACATGGTCCTGCAGGTCACTTGCAACAGTGCCACATACTACATGGTCCTGCAGGTCACTTGCAGCAGTGCCACATATAATACATGGTCGGAACTAGCTATACGTCCTGCTCTACGGTGTGAACTAGGTGAGTCTGTTGGTAGTAAGCAAATTGCCCGGAATCAGGTTCACAACAATGGACTAGCTACAGCATAGATCTTCACACTAGGCCATATATGGGCATAAGGCCAGGGATGCAGAACCTTGTTAAAGTGTACTCTTCGAAGGGACGTTTACCATCTTCTCACTCGCAACTAAACTTGAACTTCACACCAATCCTTCCACACGAAGCCACACCCACTAATACGTATTGCAAGCCTGGGGCATGAGACAAAGACACTCCACATGTGTTTTCTAGCAGCACCCCAGTAGGTACACTTACTCTAGTTGAGGCAAGTATGTGCATGCACTTGATACTTGGGCTAATGAAATGTTGCCAGACAATCTCTCTTGACAGAGATGTCCATTGCAGGCTTCACTATTGGGCGCTAAGGAGCTAGAGGTTGGTGTCAAGAGAGTGATGAGTGATAACCGATGTAACCATGGATACATACCCAGAGGGAGGAATAGACCTAGTTACCATGACAACATACTCCAGTACATAACCCTCCCTTTGAACAATACAATGAATATGATCGGCACCCAAAAATTGGAGGTGGTGTTGAAAGGAGGTATGTTGAAGCCAACCACTGCAGTGGATAGCAATGGCTAATAGTGTGTATACCCACAACCTCCCCCCAAACAACGTGGCAGGAAGCTTGTCAATGCATTACTCAATATCTCGGCGGACGTACGTATTTAGGGACAAAAACTCCAATGCTTGGCAACCGGAGGGGAAATGATAATCTTAATTGGACCACCTTGTTACTGCAAGCAGACAACTAACACTCACAGATCAACCCACTTCCTCTCACTCCCTCCTTAAAACACCCTCTCTATCACACACACCAATATCCCTTCTCCAACCCACTTCCTCTCACTCCCTCCTTAAAACACCCTCTCTATCACACACACCAATATCCCTTCTCCAATACACACCCTCATACACACCTCCACAATTACAATGCTCCCACCCTCTCCATAAACTCTCTCACACACATGCCTAAAAGAACCACAGTCAGTGCATGAGAGATTAGCACACATCAGTAGCAAACCTCAGAAACCTGTAGAAAGAGTCCAGGGACTTGTCTTTGTATTAGGCTGTAAGCGCATCACGAATATGTAGGTAGGAGATGGGGAATGGGAGGATGAGTGAGAGAAGGAAGTGTGGAGATAACAGGAAGAATAAGGAGAAAAGGAGGAGGGGGGGAGGGGGGAGGGGGGAGGGGGGAGGGGAGAGGGGGGAGGGGGGAGGGGGGAGGGGGGAGGGGGGAGGGGGGAGGGGGAGGGGGGAGGGGGGGGGAGAGGGACGAGAGAGGGAGGACGGAGGGAGGGCAGGAGTAAGGACGAGGAGATAAGGAGACAAAGGGGGGAGGAGAGGGAAGAAAGGAAGAGAGGGAGAAGTAGAGGAGAGATGGAGAAGAGGGAAAGAATTGAGAAGTGCATGGTAACATATAACGACATCCTTACAAGCAACTGACTTTGTGTCTACGTAGGTCTCCATGTATAATTATGTCATGTACCCGGTGGGGCGCCCACTGCAAAGTCGTCTACACTTACCTAACATGATACTGATGGTCATATAATTAGCAGAGACATTACAAGTACCTCGCACAGTTCCACAAATATTGATGATCACATGATTAGCAGATACTTGACACAGTTGCCACAAATATTGATGGCCACACAATTAGCCATTGAGACTACAACAACCATTTATAAGTTATAGTCAGAGCACTTTTCGGATGGTCACATGGCTAGCACATGAGATTGTGGCATGCACCCACCCAGGAGACTGATGATGTGAGAGAGCATGTATGAACTTCACGATTAATCTGCAGGATCTGTGCTCTGAAATTTAGTGTTTGGGATCCAGTCATTGTAACCTGCAAGGGACAATTAAAATTTACTATCAATACATACACATTACGACATCATCGTCATTGCAGAGCACGTGCGGAGGAGCAATGATGATGATGTCATCATGCGCTCTTGACTTTAATGATCTACCTACTCACTATCCGTATCATTATGACTCATATTGAGTGCATATCAATTCAGTGCATATCACAATATGGATTGGCATAATTAATTCCAGGATCAATTATAAAATGAAAGTGAAATACACAGTAGGTATCTTGGGCTAGGAATGAGATCCCAGCCTTATATATGTAGCTGGCCTAATTCCTTCTCTGTGATACTATCCAGTGTCAAATGAAAGACAAAGTATATCTTGGTATGTAAATGAGATATGAAGCTGGGGATTGTGCCATTGTGATCAGCATGAAAACAGCTTTCAAATGATGTCCTAAAATTGGTTTTTAATCTCGGTCACGTTTTTGCCAAAAATCGCACTCGACCAAAGGCTATAATCCATGGTTTTTCATGATTTTGGGTCATATTTCAACCAACAGCAAAATTGGTATCACTGGAATGCTCCATTCATGCTGATCACAATGGTGCAACCCCCAGCTTCATATCTCATTCCTAGCCCAAGATACCTAGCATATTAATCTGCATGCATAGCCTTGTTCCCAGGCCTTCCACACCACCAGTTTTTGATCGCTTGACAGTATTTTTGCACACTGCATAATCTGGAGGTGTAGAAGGCGTGGGAATGGGCTATGCATGCAGGACGTCCTCCACAATAGGTGGCAGCTATAGCGTACATGTGTGTATCCTTGGTGTGCTATTGCTCACTATAGGAGTGCTGTTTCGGCCAATTGTTCCATTTTTGGCAAAATGGCCACATCAGTCGGCCTACAGAACAGAACTGTTGCTTCTGCCAATTTTCGCTCAATTGACATGTAGAAATTTGCCTTATTGGTAGAAAAAGTGCCATGATTGGCAGAAAATGGTTTCCAAAATGTGCCAGTTTTGGTGCAAAACCATGAAGTTCAATGATCGCCATGTAATTGCAGTATCACAGCTGCCCATATTCCAAGTAGTGTTGCTTTAGTATAATTGATACAAGCAGATGAAACTTTTAGCCCATTAATTTATTTCTAAATTGCTGATAGTTTCAGCAAGACGTGCTGGTGATTCCCAGACGGTTCCCTTGCTGCAGGAGAGTCTGGTAGACTGAGCTGATTCCCAGACGGTTCCCTTGCTGCAGGAGAGTCTGGTAGACTGAGCTGATTCCCAGACGGTTCCCTTGCTGCAGGAGAGTCTGGTAGACTGAGCTGATTCCCAGGCTCCCTTGCTGCAGGAGAGTCTGGTAGACTGAGCTGATTCCCAGGCTCCCTTGATGCAGGAGAGTCTGGTAGACTGAGCTGATTCCCAGGCTCCCTTGCTGCAGGAGAGTCTGGTAGACTGAGCTGATTCCCAGGCTCCCTTGCTGCAGGAGAGTCTGGTAGACTGAGCTGATTCCCAGGCTCCCTTGCTGCAGGTGAGTCTGGTAGACTGAGCTGATTCCCATGCTCCCTTGCTGCAGGAGAGTCTGGTACACTGAGCTGATTCCCAGGCTCCCTTGCTGCAGGAGAGTCTGGTACACTGAGCTGATTCCCAGGCTCCCTTGCTGCAGGAGAGTCTGGTACACTGAGCTGATTCCCAGGCTCCCTTGCTGCAGGAGAGTCTGGTACACTGAGCTGATTCCCAGGCTCCCTTGCTGCAGGAGAGTCTGGTACACTGAGCTGATTCCCAGGCTCCCTTGCTGCAGGAGAGTCTGGTAGACTGAGCTGATTCCCAGGCTCCCTTGCTGCAGGAGAGTCTGGTACACTGAGCTGATTCCCAGGCTCCCTTGCTGCAGGAGAGTCTGGTACACTGAGCTGATTCCCAGGCTCCCTTGCTGCAGGTGAGTCTGGTAGACTGAGCTGATTCCCAGGCTCCCTTGCTGCAGGAGAGTCTGGTAGACTGAGCTGATTCCCAGGCTCCCTTGCTGCAGGAGAGTCTGGTACACTGAGCTGATTCCCAGGCTCCCTGCTGCAGGAGAGTCTGGTACACTGAGCGATTCCCAGGCTCCCTTGCTGCAAGAGAGTCTGGTAGACTGAGCTGCTCCCTTGCTGCAGGAGAGTCTGATACACTGACCTGATTCCCAGGCTCCCTTGCTGCAAGAGAGTCTGGTACACTGAGCTGATTCCCAGGCTCCCTTGCTGCAGGAGAGTCTGGTACACTGAGCTGATTCCCAGGCTCCCTTGCTGCAGGAGAGTCTGGTACACTGAACTGTCCTTCTGCTACCGAGCAGCCTAGCTGGTTCTGTGGTGATGGCTAAATGATACGGTAGAGTACATTATTAAACGTTGAGAACCGCTCACCCAGTAGAGCAGGCCGCACAGCAGTGCAGCCAGTCTCCTCTGCCAGCACGTCTTCGACACGTGTCGGTGTTGATACAGATCAAAGATGGCAGGATTCTCCTCCGGGCGCTAGCCCCTCCCCCAGGTATCCAGATTGACAAGCTCTTCCCATTTGGTGGGTGCGACCATATGCTCATGCACCGTAGATGGTGTAGTTTAGTCTGCATGAAGATTGTACATGGGGTGACCAAAATTAATTCACGCAATGGAGCGCCTTCTGTTGGTGTTGCTGGTGGGGAGTTGTTTCTCTCACTGCTCGTTTGCAAGAAGTGCGTGAGTCACAAACTTTACCTAGCTCTAGTGACTGACGGTCACTGACCCCCTTTACACTACTAGCGGTGCGCAGAGGGCTATGAAGACGTCTAGGTGATAATATATCTATGGTATTATAATGGGTGTGAGAGAGGGAGGAGGTGGGGAGAGGGAGATGGGAGAGAGGGAAATAATTATAAAATTGGACCTCGAGCTCCTGGAGATGGTAGAGATGGTAGAGATATCTAAAGCTATTCCTGGACCAGTATAAAATCTGCAGCTAATTTATTGCAGCTTGTTTCTATCTGAGAAAGGGCTACAATCACTTGGTTGGCTATATATGTTCATCGGGCTAAATAGACGACTTCCATAAATGCAGTCAGCCACTAACTGCATGTACGTGCTGCCACTTGTAGTGACGGCTTATAGCTATATTAATGTGGTAGTTGCTGAGTCTGGTCCCCAGACCTTCACACCCTGTCTTAATTCCATGCATGCGACCCATCCAACTGGGAATGAGACTAGTATTTGAAGTTCAACCCTGATTACTATTGAGCTGGGGGAGTTTATAAACGAAGAGTTTCCCAAACAAACAAGCAAGAAGAATGCTGTTGCTACTAGCCCAAGTGACTCATACTAGCTATAGACCCGTTGCAGCTGACGTCATCAATTCGAGAATACGGAAACGGAGCAGCTTCTATGGCGATCTCGGTAAACACAATCATGCACTAACAATGCTTCTAATGTGTTGAATCGGACGAAATGTGATTGCTACGTAGGCTATTAAAGTTATATAAACACTTACCAGTGACGCAGGACACATTTTGATCAATGCTGCATATAGAGCCAATGTATTACGGTACACCAAGATGGCGACTTCCGGATAGTATATGGAAATTCCATGGAAAATGTGACGTAACTGCAACGGGTCTATAGTCCAAGTGGAAAACTACTAGCTTTTGGACACTACTAGCCCATATTTTTAGGCCCTGCCTGAGCTGTAAGTCTGCTCATGTAGGGGAGCTGTTAGTCTTGTTCCCAGACCCTCATTCTGAGAGGGTCTGGGCACGAGACTAGGGAGCTGTAACCCTTGTCCTTGTTGGAATAATCATTACTGGCTGCACACAATCACATTTTTATACAGATCTCACAGAAATACGCTATCACTTTACAACATGCGGAGCATCTGGCCGCAATGGACCAATTCCAGTTCGTCGCATCTGTGTGGATCATTACGGGGAGATAAATTCACCCATTCAATCGCTGTTGTTTGGGTTTGGAGCAACAGACACGTTTGTTGGAGCGCAGGGGTTTCGACTACCCCAGGCTGGTTTGTACAACATTACAGTTGCTGGTGCTGCCGGTGGGCGGGGCATATGCAACCCTGTGTTTGGTATTGGTGCTGTCCAGAGGCTGCAGGTGGAGCTGACTTTAGAGTATGAGTTGTTGATCCTCGTCGGACAGCACGGACTTAGTCCTTGTGAAGTAATTAGCAACCCAGAGTTATACCGACTGGTGTGTGAGAATCCACCGAGGACAATCAATGAGAGTGAAGACTGTAACACATTATGGCGTGAATGGGTGATTGAAACATACAATTCCAGTGCACTTGCTGGTTTCAGTGGTGGGGGAGGGGGAGGAGGAGCTAGCATGGTGAGGCTGAGGGATGCAGAGAGTGGGCAGTTTGAAGCTCACCCCTTGGTGGTTGCTGCAGGAGGTGGGGGGAGCCCCGCGGTGGTAGTGTATGATGCCAATCCCATCCTGGATCTTAATAGCTCTCGTAGTGTTGAAGAACAGTATTTGCTCTACCTAGACGGTCGACGGTACTCCCAGAATGTCCCTATCCCTAATGGAATAAGAGGCTATAGAGACCTAAGGTTTACCACATCGAGTCCTGGAGCTGGAGGGGGGTGGGCCCGAGACATTGGTAGAATAGATGCTATCATTGACGGGATGCCGCTTAGTGAAACTCAGAACTTTGCCCAAGGTGGAGCTAACTGTGTGCTTAACATACTCGAGGGAGTGTATGGTGGTTTTGGTGGAGGAGGAGGAGGCTGTGGGGGAGGAGGTGGAGGGGGTGGGTACATGGGTGGATCAGTTTTCTTTCGAGGAAACGCTAACGAGGAACTTGGTGGAGGTGGTCATTCAGTGTACTTCAGCAATTCACCAGTGGCTGTGATTGACAGGGGGTCAGGATATAACTTGGCCTCACTAGACGGTTATGTTGACATAGTGCTGTCGGACTGTGGGTGTGTGCATGAGTGTGTTGTAGACGAAGTGGCCGACCAGTTTGAGTGTCTCTGTCCAGAGAATGCACAACTTGCCACTGACCAAAGTGACTGCTTCAAGGGTGAGAGGCTCATCTGTCTGTCTGTCTATCTGTCCGTCTATCTGTCTATCTATCTATCTATCTATCTATCTATCTATCTATCTATCTATCTACCTATCTGTCTGTCTGTCTGTCTACCTACCTACCTACCTACCTACCTACCTACCTACCTACCTACCTACCTACCTACCTACCTGTCTGTCTGTCTGTCCTATCTACCTATCTATCTATCTATCTATCTATCTATCTATCTATCTATCTCTATCTTTCCGTTACAGTCATTGAAATAAATGTGACGGAAGCAGGGATGGGTGTACTGAACCTGGATGAGTTCCGCTTCACAACTCTGTCCTTGAGCTCCCAGCACCACATCTTCAGCTTGGAGGTGAACCTTACAACTGTACCGAATCAGCAGAGGAAGAGGGGGGTCAGACAGGCTGGAGACACTGTGGGGGAGGAGGAGGAGCTATGTGCTGTTGCTCTTGTTGGCAGCAATTCCATTGTCCTGATATCCAACGTTGTTCGGTAATTTCCTACAGCTTTAATACAGTAGTTGTTATACAGGTTATGAATTACTGACGCAAAGCCAACGGGTACAAAATCTGTATCACTCTCATCTCAGCATGTTTTCTTGTGCAGGGGAGCAGGAATGACACAACTACTTGCACCAGTAACCCATGACAACGACACTTTCATCATATCAAACTACACTCTCTTTCTAAACTCCTCGGAGTTAGTTAGGGGTGCCATTCTCGTCAGCACTGGTTTGTGTTCAGTGGTGGACGCGAGCATCAGAACAGATGTCAGTATCAGGGAAGCGAGTGAAGGTATGTAGACTGTCCCGTCAGTGCCAGGGAACTGAAGTGTGAGTGAAGGTATGTAGATTGTCAGGAGTGTGTTAGTAATGAGAGAGGAGTAGCTGTCCCAATCTACGCACTTGCTCTATTGGCTTCACTAGTATAGCTCAAGTCCCCGGCCCACGAGCTGAAATTCCTCAAGATTTTCCATTCTTAGTGGTGGATGCCTAGCAATGCAATGCACTTAACGTAAAGCTATAGCTTATATAATCTTAAGACTCCCATGCAAACTAAAAGCACCCACTCCTCTTGGACTTAGAGGTTGCATGCAGCGATGAGCTGACATTACTCTTGGAGATTTTCTCCCTAGCAGCAAAGGAAACTGTTGTGCTGAGCATCATGGCTGGCAGGTGTTATGGGCAGCAAAGAGTGCTCTCCAAACTACCAATTTTGTGGAAGTGCAGCTGTAACACGATTTCTAGACATACCGATTGTATTTCCTGTGGGAATAGCGCTTGTTTATTTTCCTCTGGGGTTTCATCAGCAGCAGTAAGGAATTTAATGGAGAGGAATATGGAAACTGTTTGGCACATTGTGCTCCTACGTGCTGTAATTGAAGGGTTTGTCTTAATAGTTTTTCTGCTACTATTTGTTCAGGTTCACCAGACTACAGCATGCTTCAAATGATCGATCAACAGGTTGTCCACAATTTTGCCTCAAGGGTGCTACAGCTGCAAGTCTCCCCTTCGGCCTCTCCAACGGCAATGACACCTCCGAGCAACCCTGCTGTCAGCCGTGATGGCATCACTGCCCTCGTGGTGGTGGTGGTCCTACTGGGCGTCATAATAGTGGGGGCTCTGGTGGCTCTGCCTGTTGGCTACTGGGTCTGCCGTAGCAGAAGGTGAGTTGAGCTGTAGCGTCGTACACCCAGGCCTTCTCTCTCTCATGATCAATTAAGACAGGCTAGGAGTGAAACCCCTGGGTATAAGGCTAATTATCCTGGATGCATTCATGCTCCCTACATCAGCCATGTATGGCCATCAGGTGTCTGACTCTTATCACAGTCATGTGATAGCCTCATGAGCCAGTCACATAGCGATGGTCATGTGAGGTGATCAGTGTAATAACATAGCGTCTATAGCAATGATGCACACCTTCAAGTACCTATCTATTTCATGCATATATAATAGGAAGATGGTGAAGTTTGTGACCACAAATGCGGCCTCTGAAAATCCTGAAGTCGTCTCCAATGACTGCACCTCCCTTGGCCTCATCACCAACACAAATTATGGGGTACAGCAGGAATTAAAGTTGTGGTAATCGCATAGTTGGTAATCTCATCTCCTATCACTTCTCTTCATGAATTAAGACAAATGTCATCCTAGGCCACTCCAGTTTTATGCAAAATATAAATGAGAACACCATAGCCGTGCATACCAGGTCACACTGCAGCATCTTGTATGGGTCATGATACAGTCAATCATGCAGCAGTCGTTAGACAGTCAAGGACAGTCACATGTGTGGGTCACCTGTCTGTCATGTGTGCCAGAGCAGGGCGGTAATACGACATGGAAGGTTAATGTTGTTGCCCATGCACAGGTGTTGGTGCCATCACCAAAAGACAGCTCTGATCATGGCTATGAGATGCTCAACTATGAAGGAGAGGTATGGACTATTTGTACACTGATCATTTGTGCAGGGTAGCTACTACTGTCCACTAACAGGATGGTAATCAGTCAGAGTAGGATTCACTCAAGCAGTATCGCACTTAATGTATAATACTGCTATCCTTTTCTGTGCATGCAAAAAAAAAACTCGTTTGACAACTGCATTCAAGTTGTCATAAGAAGTTCAACATATGATGGTACTAGACAGTACGTTCCTTGCGACAACCATGCAACTGTAGACCCATTGCATTTACTAAAGCTTGTGCTGCCGTCTTGATACATTGGTACCAAGCCCTGCATCAATAGCTAGTGTTTTCACTAAAACTATCACATGACTGTGATATGAGTTACAAGTAATAGCTAGTCACATTTCGTTCAATTCAACACATACTATAGAAGCATTGTTGGTGCATCATTACTTCTGCTGAGATCACCATAGAAGCTCGGAAAACATCCGCCATGTTAGTGTACCTGTCCTTATTCTCAAGATTATGATGTCAGCTGCAATGGGTCTATTGACAAACACAAAACTCACGAAGCAGTAGAATTTGCTAAACGGAGGTTTGCTCAGGCTGCAGATAAGTGCCTACAAAAGGAAAAGTTGCATAACAAACTATATCCTCAAACAAAATTGTTGTTTTAGCAATATACTACAGTTGATATTGTGCTAGTACCTATTCTTCCCATGCTAATTCAAAGAGTGTGGTGCTTATTAGTGGGGGGGGGGGGGGGGGGGGGGGGGGGGGGGGGGGGGGGGGGGTACTGAGTTTTACTTGAGTATTACTGAAGTGTAAGCTCTTTTTACCAGATGCACTGCATTCGCATTGCAGTGATTGTACTGTGTTTAAGATAATTATACTGCTATGCAGATAATATGCTTCATTGTTGGATTCTAATGATTCCTTCCAGGGTCAGTCAGAAGAAATGGAGGTTACTTCTCTGGAAAGGTGCATTGCTCCTCGCTTTGGTATCAGTGCACCCGTACACAACTTTTCAGACTACAACAGACAACGATCCAATACAATTATCAACGTAAGTTGCTGCTGTACATGCGTGTTAATTTGCAGTTTACTGCATACCAACATATTCCACCTCTCAAAAAAGCAAAGAAACAAGGGGATCACATCCTCAGCCTCATCCCATTCCTTTTTTGAATGGGATGAGACTGAGGATGTGTGACCCCTCTTTTTGAGATGTGGAGGCCATGCATCACTAAGTCCTTTTAGTTTTTTGGAGAAAACATTTTGCTTCTTGTTATCGATGTAAGTTGCTGCTCAACGTGCATGCATGCATGATTGCTATTCACCACATACAAAGTTCCAAATCCACAATTGCAAGAGACAACCAGTGTACCCATGGCTCTACTTCCATGCACACAGGACTGGGAGTATCCTCGTTCTAACCTGATCTACCTGCGCGAGTTGGGAGAAGGACAGTTTGGGAAAGTGTTGCTGATGAAAGCTAAGGTATGCTGTGTGTGTTTGTAGTAGTAAGAGTAGACTGATAGTTATTCTATGTTCTTCACAGGGGATTGCTGGCTTCACTGACAACATCCCAGTGGCAGTGAAGACTCTGTCCAGCACTGATCCTGCTGTAGTGAATAAGTTTATGGAGGAAGCCGAACTCATGAAGAAGTTTTCCCACCCCAATATTGTCAGTTTGCTAGGTAAGCAGCTGCTGGGATAAATACCGAAGCATAGCTTTCTGACAGATCTATGGCATTCACATTTGCTGGTTGCTGACCTTTCAATTTCATATGTACGTATATGTAGTACGTATCTTTGCAAATAATGAATGGTACACCTCATACCTTGTTTGCATGTAACATTAGAGAGATAAGTTAGAAAAGTGAAATGTCTATGTCACATTCAGTAATCTGTTCCATGCGGCTTGTCTTGAATAGTTACGTATGCTTGCCCTCATATACTTACCTTCTCCTTCTGCTATCTCTGATTCTGAATCCCTCCTTCCCTGCTTCTGGCTTTCCTCTTGTGTTCTGGCTGAATACATACAACTGATCACGTGCTGGAGCAACAATGGCGGCATACATAGTAACAATTATGTCCAATCTCTCTTTCTGCCTTGCTCTCACAGGAATCAGCTCAGCAGAGACAAGTGAGGACAGTGCTCCACTGATGATTTTGGAGTACATGCAGTATGGAGACCTCCAGGGCTTCCTGGAGGCACAGAGGTCTCTGCCACACACTCCTGTGTAGTAATAAGAGTAGCCTACTGACTCCCCTAAAGTACATGCAGTATGGAGACCTCCAGGGCTTCCTGGAGGCGCAGAGGTCTCTGCCAGATACTCGTGCAGTAAAGTGGCAGCTTACTAAAGTACATTAGAAAAGGGTTGGGGCACCATAATATATAAGTCACTAGTACTTTTGGTGTACAATTGTAATCCAAGTATTCGTTGACTTTATTTGGCAGGCCAAAGAAAAACCGGAGCTCACCCATCACAGAACAGCATTTCTACAGTTTTGCAACTGATGTAAGCATGCATTGCAGCGCCAAAATGAATACATGTAGCTATATAGCCCAACAGTGTATCTTTTGGGATTTGACGAAAGAACTATGGTGTAAATTTACATGAAACATAGCTGATTGGCCATGAAGGCCGTTTGAGTACTATTATAACGCAGATTGCATGATCGAGTAGCCAAGTTAGCACATTGTTAACGTAGAGAAGTTTTCCTGCTCAAGAAGGGATGTACCAAATTGTAGTTCTAAGTTCACTGTGTGCTCTTGGTGATGATGATAATTTTATTGCCTGTGTGTGAAATATTTGACTGTAATTCTGTTAAATCATGTTACACCACTCTATATTTATGCATAATTATAGTTGGTTTGTTCATTTCATTCCAGTTGTCCTTCTGTAATCTCACTGTCTCAGGTTGTAACAGCTTTGGAGTTCTTGGCTGCCAGCAAATATGTGCACAGAGATATCGCTGCCAGAAATTGCCTGGGTAATTCATTTAGAAGAAAGTGTATTGTAACTATGTACATATGCATGCATGGCCGGATATACAGACTCACTGTTGATTTTGTTGCCATGGTAGCCAGCTTTGCTTTCACCCTGCAATGATCGCATCATACCAAATACTATCAATGCAGTTGGTTCAGCTCTTCGGATCAAGATCGCAGACTTTGGACTGGCACGAGGGGTGGACAACAAGGACTACTACCGAGTGGCAGGGAGGACGGTCCTGCCTGTGAGGTGGATGGCTCCTGAGTGTCTGCTCTACGGGGTTTTCACCACTGCCTCTGATGTCTGGTAAGGACTGCATGGCTTTGTCATCAAGATCATCCATCATCTCTCTAGCTTGGGGATCGATGAGACTACCCTGGTACAAGATTTATGATGTAACCCACTATTGAAGAAACTTCACCGTACATAAATATTATACAGGTCCTATGGGGTGTTACTATGGGAAATTGTAACATATGGACAGCTGCCGTTGAAAGATCTGGACGTTCAGGAAATTGTTGAGAGAGCTCAGAACGAATCTCTGGAACATCCCAGGTGAGTATTAGTAACATTGGTATCCAGCCATATACCTTCCAACCTCAAACTGCAATACCTAGTGTGATATGGGAGTCCGCCTCAGTACATGTACATTTCTCTGGCCTGCAGGCCAGAAAACTGTCCTGATGGACTCTACTCTGTGATGAGTGAGTGCCACAGCTGTGATGCAGACAAGCGGCCATCCTTCACAGACATCCTAGTCTCCTTCTCCAAGAACAGATCGGATACAGAAGTTTCCATAGCAGTGTAGTTATTGTTATGAATTACTTTATTAAATATTATAAATACATTTTTTAAGTCAGCTCATTGAAGGCCAATTGCTTGGCCAATAGCCTCCTGTTCTATATTTAAATGCCCTTCCATTTTTCATCTGTTTGTAGCAACTTCACTTTGTAGAGAAGGAAACACCAAATTACTGAAATGGAACAAAGGGAACAGTCTTCACTAATACCTAGTTTACACGACACAAAACAACCGTGCCAGCACGGTTGTTTTGTGTCGTGTAAACGGGGTATAAGACGGGATATATCTATACCCACACTAATATCCTGGAGGCTAGCCCCACCCCTTCCTGAGTTACAGCATGCTCAGGAAGGGGTGGTGATTTCTTGCTTTCCTGTTCTCTTTTTTCATCTATATATACACTGTGTCTGTATATATAGCTATTTTGTTCACCAGTTGGTATAATTGCATTTTCTCCGATTTTTGGATGGGTCCTGGGAACGAGGCTATATAGGGGGTCCATATTAGCAGATATATTTATATTTGTAGAAAAACCAAATTTGATACCCCTGGAGGCTAGCCCCACCCCTCTCTGAGTTATACAACAGCATGCTGTAACTCAGGAAGGGGTGGGGCTAGCCTCCAACTTTGGGATTTCACAATCAAGTGGTGTGCACTTCATAGAGTGTCGTGGCCGGATTTTACCGCCCTACTAAGCTGTCGCTCGAGGATGGCCGAGGCGAGCAGTGGTGGAGCTGGCGAAAATCCAGTCAGTTCTAGAGTCGAAGGCAAGCAAGAGCGTGCCGGACGAGGTGACCTGGAGCCAGCCAGGCAGCACGGCAGAGAGGAGAAAGGTCAAGTAACCAGAGGTGAAAGTACCAGTCGAAGTGACCACGGGAAAAATCAGGGTAGACAAGGAGGAGGTAAAGGAAGGAGGAACTGGTATAGTCACAAACCGTACAGGCAGTGGGACTACAGTGGACAACAAAGCCGCTCAAGCAGAGACGACAATAGGACAGCAGATGAGAGAGAAGTACAGAAGTCAAAGGTGGATGGGAGATATACATCTGATCCATCTGCTAAGCAGAAAGAGTCTTCCGAGAGGTCAAGGGGTCGACGGTCAGGGTATCCTGGTGGCAGGGAACGTTTGGAGGTCGAAGGCCGTCTGGGTAGTGGAGATGTCACTGAAAAGGGGAGATCCTCTGAAAGGGACCACAGACAGCAAAGGTATAGGCGGGGGAAGGAACGATCACCACAGCCAAGAAGGAAAGTGAAGCAAGACGTTTCAAGTGAGGAGTTGCGGAAGGTAAAGTCTGAGTCTTCTATTGACCAATCAAATGAAAGATCAGAGCCTAAGGGTACGCAGCTACATGTAGCTAGTGTGGAGCGAGATAAAGGGAAAACCCCCATTTCAAAAGAGACTGTGACGTCTGAAGCACCTGAAGAGACCGGCAACCGTGACAGGAGAATGGATGAGAGTGTAGGAGACAACCACGGACACCGCAGTAATGATTCAAGGACGTCAAGATCGGGGAGAAGGCCCCGACACTATGATCAGTACACAGCAAGGCCCCACTATGGAGGAGTTGATGAACGAAGGTACTACAACCAGGAAGGTGGAAGGCCCGCAAGGAAACATGAGAGGGGCCGAGAGAGAAGTTATAAGGATGAGGAGAAAGGAAGGCTGAACCAAAACGTCACTTCTCAAAGTACAAGTGTGTTTCACGAGACAAGAGCAGAAGCATCCTCAGTTGTCCAACCCCCACAGCAGTACCCAGCACATGATTCTGCTGAACATAGTAGGGAACAATCTAGTACTGGAACATCAAGATCTGATTCCCGTGTTTCGAAGTCCAAGTCTGATATTGGCCTGGAACAGAGACACAGACAAGAAACTGACCCTTCCTCAAACTCAGATGACAGAGGACCCAATCGCCCCACTCAACCTGGGGACTCCAGGGGTGGCGGTGGTCGTGATGGAGCAGCTGGGGACTCCAGGCGTGGTGATGGCGATGGCGGTGGTGGAGCAGCTCTGCTTCCACCAAAGAATCACAATTACACAACAAGCTCGGTATCACATACAAGACATCAGAAACAGCAACAGAATGCTAAGCCAAGACCACGTCCTCCTAACCCCAAATCAAGAAGTAGGAAGGTTGTCCCCACTGTCCAAAGTGACGAGCTGGCCCAGGAGCTGACGGCAGGCACGTATGAGTGCATGGTGTGCTGTGACCGTGTACGGTCCCGTGACCAGGTGTGGGCGTGTGGGAACTGCTACCACGTCTTTCACCTCAAGTGTATTGGCAAGTGGGCCATTTCCCCTGCAGCTGCCCTGGATGAAGGTGTGTGAGGTGTGTGTAGCCTCGTTCGTTCCCAGGCCATCTCCCTCTTCGTTTTTAGTCGCATACTTGATCTTTGAACCCCTGTCAGATAAGTGGCTGCCGATTATCTGATGGGGGTTCAAAGGTCATGTATGCGACTAAAAATGAAGGGGGAGACGGCCTGGGAACGAGACTAAGGTGTGTGCACGTGTGTGTCTATATGTATGTGACTGTGTGGGTGTGCACGGGTGTGTGGGTGTGTTTGTGCATATACAACTACTACAGGTCTGTAAAATGTCTAATTTGTCTTTTGGGATCTCACATCTCTGGAGTTGACCGAAGCAAGGTTGACTGTACTCATACCACCATCTTGCACACACACTCCAGAGTGTCCCATGGAAGGCTGGAGGTGTCCGGGTTGCCAAAACGCTTCCAAGATGGTCCCCTCCATCTACAAGTGCTACTGCGGCAAGGTGACCAACCCTCGGCCCAGGTCCAGGGGGGAGCTGACCGTCCCCCACGGTTGTGGAGATCTCTGTTTGAAAAACCTAGCCACAAACCCCGACTCAACTTGCAAACACAAGTGCCGTCTATTGTGCCACCCAGGGCCATGCCCCCCCTGTCCAGTCATGGTGACGATAAACTGCCCCTGCGGTAGAAAGACGTATCAGGTGAGGTGCAGTAAGTCCATGGAGCTGCCGTCGTGTGGAGGTGTGTGTGGGAGATGGCTGACGTGTGGCAAGCATCCCTGCCAAGAGAACTGCCACTCAGGTTTGTTTGCACCATAGTTTACTGGCCATGCACACCATAGTTTACTGGTCATGCACACCATAGTTTACTGGCTATGCAGACCATAGTTTACTTGCCATGCAGACCATAGTTTACTGGCCATGCACACCATAGTTTACTGGCCATACAACTGGCCATGCACACCATACTTTACTGGCCATACAACCATAGTTTACTGGCACTGCACACCATAATTTATTTTACTGCCATGCATCATAGTTTACTGGCCATGCACTCCATAGTTACTGGCCATGCTTTACTGGCCAGCCATGCACACCATAGTTTACTGGACAATGGTCACCGTCCAACAGTTTCTCTCCTCCTTTCTGCCACTCTCCTTTCCCCTCCCCCTCCCCCCTTCCCCCTCCCCCCACTCTCCCCTGTCCCCTCTCCCATCTCCCCCATCTCCCCCCTTCCCCCCTCCTCCCTCCCCCTCCCCCCTCCTCCCTCCCCCTCCTCCCTCACCCCTCCTCCCCCTCCCCTTTCCACCCACTCCCCCCCCCCCCCCCCCCCCCCCCCCCCCCTGCCACACACACACTATTAGGTCCTTGTCCTTCCTGCACTGTGCCACTCACCCAGGTCTGCTACTGTGGGCAGGCTGCCCCCAGGCAGGTGCAGTGCGGTCAGACAAGTGAAGAGTCCTTCTCTTGTGGAGCAATTTGCAAAAGGTACACCTCTGCTGTTGCCATAGTACCCAAATGCCAGACCATTATTCAGTGTGTACTCACAATGTCCACGGTTTCTGGGGATGATGGCTTCCACATAACCGCTTTCTTCTCCCAGGGAGCTGGATTGTGGTAACCACCTCTGTGAGCTCCCCTGCCACAAGGAGGCGTGTCCCTCCTGCCCCCTCCTTCCCAGTCATGTGACCATGTGCCCCTGTGGTGCCACACCCCTCTTTGAGCTTCTCCCAGAGGGTATGCACCGAGTGTCTTGTCTGGATCCTGTTCCAACATGTTCCAAGATCTGCGGACAGCTACTACCTTGCTCCACACCAGGTATGATATCAATGATGTCATGATAGCATTACCATAAACACACGTGGAAAAATTTCCATCCTTGGGCCTCATCCAGATGCCATTATGTGGCAGTCTGTATACTTACTTCAGTGTGTGCTGCTCTTCTGCCATTATGTGGCAGTCTGTATACTTACTTCAGTGTGTGCTGCTCTTCTGTCATGGGCAGTGTTGTTGACCGGAAGGGCAGTGTTGTTGACCGAAGGGCAGTGTTGTTGACCGGAAGGGCAGTGTTGTTGACCGGAAGGGCAGTGTTGTCGACCAGAAGGGCAGTGTTGTTGACCGGAAGGGCACTGTACCCTTTAGGCTTCTAATGTGCCCTTTGTGGTCTGATCTAAAAGCGAAATGTAGCCTTTTGCTCTTTGGCTGGCCAGGTTAATGGTTCCAGCATTCAGAAAGTCGTCAGTTCGAACCCCAGTTGGCTCAAGAATATTCCTGTGGGTTCATTTCCCTCTCTCCTGACAGAGTACTGTACAGTAAATCTGTTTATTGTCTCTGCAGATGAGGAGCATTACTGCCACCTTGGCAACCTCTAGTAATCTCTAGTTATTGTGCTGTCTCTGCAGATGAGCCGCACTACTGTCCCTCAGAGTGTCACCTTGGCGACTGTCCTCCGTGCAATAAGACCCGTACCATGCAGTGCTGGTGTGGGCGTTCCTCAATGAGGGTGGAGTGTGTGGATGTGGAGGGGAAAGGGGAGTACCGGTGCCAGCATGTCTGCAACAAGAAGAAGAGTTGTGGGAGACACAGGTGCAATGCTCGCTGCTGCACCATGACGGTGAGGGAGGAAGGGAGAGAAGGGGACTGACAAATGGAAGGAGGGAGGGATAGACACACTTTTACTTCCTGTTGTGTAGGAAGAAGCCCACATCTGTGATCGTATTTGCGGGAAGAGGCTGCAGTGTGGCAACCATTTCTGTCGAGAACGGTGCCACATTGGGCATTGCGAGCAGTGCTGGGAGTACAGTGAGTCATGTGACCTTCACTTGCCCTCACTTTGAGATCATGTGACCTACATGTGACCTACACTGTGACGTTCTGTGACACTCATGTGATCTACACTCTAGCTCATATGATCCACGTCTGCACATGGGTCACTCTGTTTTCTCTCCCTCAGGCTATGAGGAGCTGACGTGCCACTGTGGAGCACAGGTGATCTACCCACCCATCCCCTGTGGAGCCCAACCCCCTCCCTGCCACCTGCCCTGTGCAAGAATGCACACCTGCCACCACCAAGGTCTGCAGACACATTATTCGTACAAGATCTGCCCACCCCCCTCCCCCCACCCACCCACCCACCTCAGTCTTTCTCCTCTCACTAAATCTGCTCTCTCCCTACCTCACATTTCACCCCATCCCCTCACATTTCACCCCCTTCCCCTCCACCCTGCTCTCCCTACCTCACATTTCACCCCATCCCCTCACATTTCTCCCCCTTCCCTCCACCCTGCTCTCCCTACCTCACATTTCACCCCATCCCCTCACATTTCACCCCCTTCCCTCCACCCTGCTCTCCCTACCTCACATTTCTCCCCCTTCCCTCCACCCTGCTCTCCCTACCTCACATTTCACCCCATCCCCAGTGACTCACACGTGCCATTGTGAGGAGGAATGTCCGCCGTGCACATTCCTCACGGAGAAACGGTGCATGGGAGAACACGAGGTGAGCTCAGCTAACTCATCGGGATGACATCATCTTCATTGTGGCGGAATGAAGATGATGTCATCCGCACTTGGTATTCTCAATCCACTCACCCATGAAAGAACACTCCTGTTTAACTTAGCCTCGTTCCCAGGCCCCATACTGGGAACAGAGCTATGTTTAACTGGCAATTATGTACCAGATCCATCTCGAAAATTTACCACACGAGACTATTGTTACGTGGCAATATCACCATGTGGGTGGAGTTTCGTTCTGCATGAACTGACGACAGTGCAAGAGCACCTCACAATATTGCTTACTGATCGAGGTCCCTTTGCTCCCCATTGGAGTATGTTTTATGCCTAAATTGGCACATTTTGGAAACCATTTCCTACCAATCAATTTCCATGATTACATTGGCCAAAAACAGCACTCCTGTTCTATAGGGCCACTGATGTGATGTTCCCAAAAATCAAATAGACTTGAAAGAGAACGGTGCCCTAGATACATGACTGTGATATGAAGCTGGGTGGCAACCAGATTCCTGAATTGGCAACCAGTCCTGCTAGTTTACTGTTCATAATGATGTATGAATGCAACATGTCTTCGTTAGACAATGGATATACGGAGTAGCCAGCTAAGTACGTACTATGCTAGGTATCTTGGGCTAGGAAGGAGATACGAAGCTGGGATTTGCACCATTGTGATCAGCATGAAAAGAACCTTCATCTGATGTCCAAAATATGACTTTTACTGTCGGTCACATTTTTGGCAAAAATCGCAGTCGACCATGATTTTGGGTCAAAATTCAACCTACAGCAAAAAGGACATCATTGGAATGCTCCATTCACGCTGATCACAATGGTCCAACTCCCAGCTTCATATCTCCTTCCTAGCCCAAGATACCTGGCATAGTATAGAGTTAGTGTGCCCGTTCCCAGCCTTCTACATGTACACCACCATTTTTTTCCTTATCACTTACAGTATTTCTGCATACTGTAAGCGATCAAAAAGTGGAGGTGTAGAAGGCCTAGGAATGAGGCTATGCATGCCCCCAGGACACCCTCCACAACAGGTGGCAGTGTAGATGTAGCAAACAGAACTTTGATGACAAGACTTTTCTTTGCTGGCTGCACTGTGTAGATACGCCGGAACATTCCCTGCCACGTCATGGACGTCTCATGTGGGAATCCGTGTGCTAAGCCACTACCTTGCGGCATGCATAGCTGTCAGAGAACATGCCACAAAGGTGAGTTGGTATGCAGGCTGCCTGGAGAACAGCTGCAACAATGAGTTGGTGGGGGTATAGGGTTAGTAGTCACACTGTCTTCTCCGCATATGCTCACACACACGTGCACATGTTCACACCCACACACACACACCACACACACCACACACACCACACACACCACACACACACACACTCACACACCACACACACCACACACACACTAACACACAGGAGACTGCCTTGAGAGCCCTGAGGTTTGCAAGCAACCCTGCACCATCAAGCGAACATTCTGTGACCACCCCTGCCGAGATGCCTGCCACGTCGGACAGCCGTGCCCTGACACTCCTTGTCAGACTAACATCACAGTGACGTGTGCGTGTGGTCGCAGGAAGCAGGCAGTTCTCTGCATGGCCAGCGCATCAGGAGCTATGCAGCAGACCTTCCAGAAGTGAGGTTCTTTGTCACTGTAGAGAGCCATAGTGTTTGTAGCTCAGGAATTATGCTGCACAACTATCAGAATATTCTTGTTCCTGGAAAGAGGTCTCGGTATATGCACACACGCATGCACACACACACACACACACACACACACACATGCACACACACACACACACACACACACACACACACACATGTAAAACACACACACATGTAAAACACACACACATGTAAAACACACACACACACACACACACACACACACACACACACACACACACACACACCCTCATCCCCCCCCACCCCCCCCCCCCCCCCCCCCCCCCACACACACACACACACACAGGCTATTCAGTAAGGACCTGGGGACCAAGATTCGAGAGCTGCAGAGTGGACAGTCAGTGAGCATCAGCAGCGTCACTGCCTCGGTGCTCGGGCCAGGTGGCCGGGGGAGGGAGAGGCAGCTGGAGTGCGATGAGGTGTGCGCCCAGGAGGAGAGGAACAGGAAGCTGGCCTCCGCTCTAGAGATTGAGAACGCTGTCATCAGTCCACTGGACGCGGAGATGAAATTCTCTCCATTTCTCTTGGAGCAAGCTAGGTGGGTCGATGTGTGTGTGTGTGTAGGTGTGTGTGTGTGTGTGTGTGAGGGCAAGGCTACATCCCATTGTCAGGTGGAGCTCCTATTGCGTGTGTTATTGTCAACACCATACCATGACCAATGCCACCTCATGCAACACACAGGAGTGATCTGCAGTTTGTGGCAACCATTGAAGAGGCTATGAGGACACTTGTAGAGGCAGTGCAGAAGGTGAATGAAATTATCTGCTGCTGTTTTCTTGCAAGATGTACATACTGTAACTGTCCCTCTCCCTATTGGAGTAGTTTACAGCTGCTTTGGCCTCGGCTGCATATAGAATCCCTCTAGCTCAAAATATAGTTGAGGCCGACATGTTTATATGGGCTGGAGACTTGCTCAAGTGTCTACATTAACCGTGGCAGCTGTCCTTAATTCAGTTCCGCTGTAAAACCAACAACAGTACCTTATCTTTTCTCCTCCTTCCCCTCCCCCCTCCCTCTTCCCCCTCCTTCCTCCTCCTCCCTCTTCAGTCTTCTTCCAATCAGACCCGTACACATTATTTCCGTCCGATGAAGATCTCGCAGCGCAAGATCATCCACGAGCTAGCCATTCACTTTGGGTGTGAAACCATGAGCTACGACCCTGAGCCTCTCCGCAACGTCCTGATCTCCGTGAACAAGTGAGACAGCTGCATGAGAGTGGTGAGAATGATGAATGTTTTCACTCTGTTACCTCCAAATTTCCTCAGAGCCAGAGCTAAGCTTCCTCCGGTCTCTCTGACAAAGCTTATCGAACGGGAGAGATACAAGCCTCCCCCCGCCCCAGTCCACGTCATGGCTGTGTCAGGGAGGGAGGAAGAGACAGGGAGAAGCGGAGTCAAAGGAGATAGTTCATCGGAGAAGGAGACGGAGAAGAACTCGGCTGTGCCTGACTACTTTGCTGACGAGATTGATGTTTGATTCAGGCATCAAACTTATCAAAGTAAATATGATTGTCCAAGTATATGTTATATAGACACAATGGTAATATGATTTTCTCTTTCATTCTGCAAGTGCATGATGGAATTTAATAATAAGCCATTTTGCACCAATCTGCAGGTAGCTAGGTTCCAAAATTAAGTTCTGCCATGCATATATTTGTTTCAAATGAGAATAAACTTCCTTATACAAGTACATGCATGCTGAAACAGTTGCAAAAGAAGCCTGAATGGGATCTTGAGTCATCCACATAGTGAACATCTCAAGTAAAAATGGAAATTTAGCACATGCACATCCCACTTTGCACCCCCCCCCCCCCCCCCCCCCCCCCCCCCCCCCCCCCGGAATTTTATACAATGCAACACACAGTCTCAGTAGATGTGATCAGATCTCACAACAGAGTCGTGTTGGATCTTGGTCTTGAGATGGGAAAATACATATTGTACTGTGACCAAAAACAAGATTGTAGAATCTGCACTATGATGCTAGCTGTTGGTCAGAGAGTTGGTCTTCGGTCTCTTCCCTGCCTCAACTCTGTCTCTCTGTGCCTGCTGTACCACTCCAAACTGGTAGGCATAGAAGTAGAGCAGGTCATCGTACCGCCCACCATAGGTCCTAACAGAAGAGGATGAGTAATACCGTTACCCCATATACCTCACTTCCTCCCAGCCTCATTCCCATGGCACTCAGCCTCATTCCCATGGCACTCAGCCTCATTCCCATGGCACCCAGCCTCATTCCCATGGCACCCAGCATTGTTCCTTTGCTAGGAGGAAGACTGATACCAAGGCTGTCTTGTCATGTTCTAACCTTTCAGATAAGCAGGTCTCCATTTCTCTGAAGAAGTGGTAAACCGCCTCGATTGTTGCCAGGTGACTGGTGCTCTTTGTCTGAGTCCTGTGGAAGATCAGTTCAACTATCCACACATAAAATTACGAGAGGAGCTAGATCTTGGATGGCTGGACAATCAAGAATGAGATATGGGAAGAGGAGAGAGGATGGACTGCATGAGGAGGACTCGGCTTGGGTCAAATCAGTCATTCTGTATAAAGCCCCATTCCCATCCCACCTCAGAGAATGAATTCAGGGAATAGGACGTGTGTACCTGCGCCTCCATTACCTCCAAAAGTTAGTCTTTGCTTCTGCTAATCTTACACAGGGTAGAGCATTGATTCTTTCATCCTGCGAGGGAGGAGAGCAGTGTGTTTCAAACTTGTCTTTTCTTTAGCCATTTCTCACAGCTTGTTTGCAGTTTGAGATAAGATAATCGTACGTATAGACCAATGATGTGCCCCTCCCCTTGGATGCCAAGTGATCAAGACTCAATCGTGGTAGGAATTAGCCTCGTCTTCAGGCCTTCCCACCACCCACACTTGCACACTGGAACTGGGATGGTGGACGGCCTGGGAATGAAATGCAAGCAATCAAAAACTGGATGGTGGGACGGGCTGGGAATGAGGATAGTGTCCAGGTACAGTACCACCACTTCCACATGCATACAATACACACCACACACAGTGAGAGCTGTAGCTCCCCTAGCCCATTCCCTAGCCCCATTCCAAGAGCCTGGGAACGAGGATAGTGTCCAGGTACAGTACCACCACTTCCACATGCATACAATACACACCACACACCAGTACTAGTGAGAGCTGTAGCTCCCCTAGCCCCATTCCCAAGAGCCTGGGAACGAGGCTGTAGCTCACCCTAATCATTTTGTGAGTTTGCTGCCACGTTGAATCAATGAACACCACTCTGTCTACCAATTTCCAGAGACTTTCACCACGGGTAGCACTCTCACCACAGATAGCGCTCTCACCATGGGTAGTGCTGTCGCCAAAGGTAGTGCTCTCACCAAAGGTAGTGCTGTCATCACGGGTAGCACCCTCTGACACTGGAGTATCCTGCTTCCTCAACTGCTGAACCAACTGACTGACTGACATAGCATCCTGTGTTGCAGCATGCATGGCATGAATAGATTATACCTGCCTATTCAATAGTCTCGTTGGGAATGAGGCTGTACTGTAGTGTGTTTACCGCTTTTGGGAAGAGCAGCACTACTCTTGAGGATTTGGGGTAGTCGGGGACTTCAGGGAAGATGTGAATGGAGACATTGTCAGGTGACAGTATCCTAGCGTGTATTGCTGTGCTCTTGCCAGGCACTTCCTGATGGTGCTTGAGTCTGTGTGTGTGTGTGTGTGTGTGTGTGTGTGTGTGTGTGTGTGTGTGTGTGTGTGTGTGTGTGTGTGTGTGTGTGTGTGTGTGTGTGTGTGTGTGTGCGTGCGCACGTGTGTGCATTCATGTGTGTCGGAAGGGAGTATATATGCCAGTGTGTTTACGTGTGCAAGTGTGGGGATAACGAATATGCTCCAAAGCACATAACTCAAGTGACCACTGCCCACATCCCTAAAGACACACTGTCCATACTGACATACGTACATGTCCACTTTGACAGGCAGTTGGACCCTGGGAACAAGCCGTGGGTCCAGCCCCACCACCTCGTAGCAGGTATAGCAGTAGAACTTGCGAGAGCAGTGGCACTTAGGGCAGAGCGCTCGAGCTGTGACTCTCCTGCAGCCAGAGGAAGAGAACTCGTACCACAACACTAGTGTTGCTCTAGCCTCATTCCCAGGCACTTTTCTCGCCATACCGAGCACCTGGGAACGAGGCTAGTGTTGCTCCAGGTCTTCCCTCCAACCAGGTTCTGCAGTATGCAAAAGGGGGGGGGGGCATTTTTTTACCTAGGTGGACGGGGGGGTGGGGGGGGGGGGGGGGGGGGGGGGGGGGGGGGGGGGGGGGGGAGGCATCCTGATGAAGGATCTTGAGGCCCTTTCATGTAGGGTTCATTCAACTGATGGACGCCGGAGAATTTGCAAGGTTGAATAAATTTGGGATGCTAATGTGAAATAATCTAGGAGTCAGCGAACCTAACCCCCTGCATACGGAGACTGACATACTCATCTTGCTTCTTGCAAATATCATAGGACTACAACTTGTAACAAGGGATGCAAACGTAACTACAAAGGTGAACGCCCACTATCAGGGCAGTTCACTTTATGCATGTTATAATTATGCAGATATAATTATGTTAACCTCAGGGGATCCCAAGAGGACAGTTTCAGGTCTCTGAACGGGTTTGCAGGCACATGTGAAGCCATCGAACACCGAGCACAGTTAGGAGGGGCAGGTCTACTGCACACGTCGCATAATTGCATATATAGCTTCATCGGTAGACTCTAATTAAAGCCATCCATCTCGTGAACTGCTTGGCTAGCTCGTGCTTGTTCTCCAAATCTCGGCAGGCTCCTGAGACAAAGGTATTAATAATTTCTTTATCCCCTCCTCCCCGTGTGAGACCAGCCTTTAGCTGTAAATTATGTGGAGCTGGTTAAGACCCATGAGACCTGTGTGTCCATATAGGCCTATCATTTGTTGGTGTAACGTACATTCAGTTAGTCATCATAGCTAGTAAATAGTTCCCCCTCTGCTAAATGCAGCTGGTATCAAAGTGGAACTGCTACACTGTGGATGATCCCCCTCAATTTCCCCAGAATATTCCACCCCCCGCCCCGTCTCATTCTCATAGACCACCATCTGGCCCATGAGACTACCCTCTCAGACCAAGATCACAAAGTAGGGCTATAGCCCCATTGCAGCTGACCCATCGTTTTGACAACACGAACAATCTATGGCGACCTCGGTGAAGTATTGAAATGCGATTGATATGTACGTTCGAAGTGGTTATTGGTCCGGCAGGAAGTAGGACAATGGGTTAGGGTATATTAGGGCCAGGGCCAGTGCTGAATGCATGTCCATTACCTACATGTATTATGCTATACGTAAAGTATGTACTTCCTGCCGGACTAATATCCACGTCGAATAAAGTTAAATGAATGCTTACCATACACGTTTCGATTGATACTGCACATGCTGCCAATGGGTACACCAAGATGTAGTCTCGTTCCCGGACCCCCCTTGGGGGTCCGGGAACGAGACTAACCAAGATGGTGGCACAAGATTTATTATACAGAAATACCATTGAGAATTGATGTAAGTACAATGAGTCTATTCAACTAGACATCATTTGTATGACTGGCAAAGCCTTTGACAGTGCATTCTACTGTGATGAGCAGCTGCATAGTCGTCTTCTAACTTTGAGTTCAGATAATGAGGAAAGACGGCTGCCCACAGCTGCTGATACAAAACTGGCTGCCATCTTTTATACTCCAGTTATAGCAGACTAATACGCCAGGTATCTTGGGCTAGGAATGAGATATGAAGCTGGGATTTGCACCATTGTGATCAGCACGAATAGAGCATTCCAATGAAGTCAATTTCGCTGGAAGTTGAATTTTGACCCAAAATCGTGAAAAACCATGGATTATAGCCTTTGGTCGAGTGCAATTTTTGGCAAAAATGTGACCGACAGTAAAAAACATTTTTAGGACATCTTTTGAAAGCTCTCTGCATGCTGATCACAATGGTACAACCCCCAGCTTCATATCTCATTCACATACCTAGATACAATGTGACTTCTGGATACACGGAGTAGAAATCAGACCAATTATACTGTGCTTAGGTATCTTTTTGACAAAAATGCGACCGTCATTAAAAGTGATGATTTTGAAGTCATGCTGATCCCAGTGGCACTATACCAAACTTCATATCTCTGCATGTATAATATTATGTCTTTCTTTAGGCAATGGATATACGAAGTAGGAATTATGCCAGGTATCTTGGGCTAGGAAGGAGATATGAAGCTGGGATTTGCACCATTGCGATCAGCATGAATGGAGCATTCCAATATTGATTAATGTTTTCTATGCGTAGGTGAGAGAGTGAGTTGCAATGGCAACAGACAGCCCTCCCCCTCCCGCGCCTCCAGCGCCTCTCAAGTGGCCGAATAAGCGAGAGGATTACGAGATCCAGGAGGTCATTGGTACGTTGATTTTATTGCACTCAGTAACAGATAGTTGGACAGTGGGAGGTACATATAGATTGTAAGCAAGGGGGCACCATTCTACCACATCAATCACCTTTTAAAATTTTCTGTACTGCTAAATAATCCATCTCAGGCTAAACATATGGTATGGTCTTCATGCAGGCAGTGGGGCTACGTCTGTGGTGCAGGTGGCTCACTGTATTCCAATTGACCAGAAAGTGGCCATTAAGAGGATTGACCTTGACAGCTGTGGAAGTTCCATTGAAGAGCTTCAGGTATGTAGTGTGTGTGTGTGTATGTGTGTGTATGTGGTGTGTGTGTGTGTGTGTGTGTGTGTGTGTGTGTGTGTGTGTGTGTGTGTGTGTAATGGATTATTCATGAGTAATCAACTCAATCTTTATTGCCTCCCTCCCTCCTCCCTCCCTCCCCTCCCTCCCTCCCTCCTCCCTCCCTCCCTCCCTCCCTCCCTCTCCATCCCTCCATCCCTCCCTTTCTCCCTCCGTCCCTCCATACCTCCCTCCCTCCCCTCCCCTCCCCTACCAGAAAGAGATTAGTATAATGAGCAACTGCCACCATCCCAACGTCATCAACTTCTTCACCTCCTTTGTGGTAAAGGAGGAACTGTGGTTGGTCATGAAACTCATGTCCGGGGGTAAGTGCTATGCTATAGTACAACACTACCTGTCCCTGTAAATGCCTTGCCAGGGGCCAATAGGTCAGGCATCTGGCTGAAATGGGCACACTGTGGTTGTCATACGATGCTTCCAACTTGCTCCTTGCTCCATCCAGGCTCCCTCCTGGATATTGTGAAGCATGTGTTGTCAAAGGGGAACAAGGGTGGTGTCCTGGATGAGGTTGTCATAGCAACTGTGCTGAAGGAGGTACTACAGGGACTAGACTATTTTCACGGCAATGGACAGATTCACAGGTAGACCAACCTCGGTATCTGATTGGGAGTTAAGAGGCAAGCTATGTGTTGTGGGATTGACAGAGAGGATGGTAGACCACTGTGCTCATTACAGAGTGATGATGTAATGATGATGTATTTGGATGACTGTTACTATGGTAACCCTGCAGAGATGTCAAGGCTGGCAATGTCCTGATTGGAGAAGATGGGTCTGTGCAGTTGGCAGGTGTGTGCTTGACCTGATGGGCTGTGCAACCCTGTTTTTGAGTCCTGCTACTCTGCCCTTCTTCCTAGAGAATCCTCGGTCTCATATGAATCCATTACTATAGTCACCCCTGACCTTGGGAATCAAGGTTACAACACTGGGTCTGGGTCTGGGGCCGAGACTAGGCTGCACAGTAATATAGCTAATAGCATCCACTTCACAGTTGTACACGGATCCACGTGCACGGATCTGTTGTTTTTGTTTCAGATTTTGGGGTGAGCAATTGGCTGTACGATTCGCAGCTGCGTGGCGGGGGAAAGGGAGCCTCGAAGAGGAAGCCGAGGAACACGTTTGTGGGTACCCCCTGCTGGATGGCACCCGAGGTCATGGACCAGGTGTGTGTGAATGGCTGTTGAGTTGCCTTCATTGCAGGGTGCACTTAACCACTTGCAGCTCATTTGGATTTCTCTGTACTTTTCATTCCTCTCTCACCTCCCCCCCCCCCCCCCTTCTCTCTTCACTTACCTCCATCCTCCCTCACTCCTCCTCCCTTCTTCCTCCCTCTCCTCCTTTCCTCCTCCCTCCTCACTCCCTCCTTCCCTCTCTCCTCCTCTCCTCCCTCCTCACTCCCTCCTCTCCTCCTCCTCACTCCCTCCTCTCCTCCCTCCTCACTCCCTCCTCTGCTCCTTCCCTCCTCCTTCCTCCTCCCTCCGTCCTTCCCTCCCACCCTCCTCCTCTCTCCTCCCCTTCCTCCCTCCCTCCTTCATACCTCCTCCATCCCTCCCTCCTCCCTTCACATTCTCTCCCTCCTTTCTCCCTCTTCCCCCTCTTCTTAGTCTGTAGGTTACAATGAAAAGGCTGACATTTGGAGTTTTGGGATCACAGCTCTGGAGCTGGCCACGGGGACTGCTCCCTATGCTAAGTTCCCTCCCATGAAGGTATGTGCATACATTTAATTCATCTACTTCTCTAACTCTCAACCTCACAAGGGAAGGCCTTGGGCTGTGTAATAACTATAGGGAGCAATACCATCGCAAAATGTGTAATTAGCCTCCCTCCCTCCCTCCCTCCCTCCCTCCCTCCCTCCCTCCCCCTCCCTCCCTCCCTCCCCCACTCCCCCCGCTCCCTCCCTCCCTCCCTCCCTCCCTCCCTCCCTCCCTCCCTCCCTCCCTCCCCCCTCCCTCCCTCCCCCCCCTCTTCCTCCTGACAGGTTCTGATGCTAACACTGGAAAACCCTCCCCCCACACTGGAGACATGTGGTGACCTCAATGGAGAAGACTACAGGAAGAACTACTCAAAATCCTTTCAGAAGATGGTTGAAAAATGTATGCAGAAGGATCCAGAAAAGAGGTACATTCGAAGTGACTTAGTCAAGGCATAGGGAGGGGAGGGCCAACTGGTGACTCTAAGCTAACCCTCATCTTGAGTCTGAGTTATAGACAGCTGTGCAAAAATTACCATATCTTTAGTACACAGATCCATGGATCTCCTCCCTCCCTCCCTCCCTCCCTCCCTCCCTCCCTCCCTCCCTCCCTCCCTCCCTCCATCCCTTCCTCCTCCCTCCCTCCCTCCCTCCCTCCCTCCCTCCCTCTCCTCCTCCCTCCCTCCCTCTCTCCCTCCCTCCCTCCCTCCCTCCCTCCCTCCCTCCCTCCCTCCCTCCCTCCAGACCAACAGCTTCTGAACTCTTGAAGCACCCATTCTTCAAGAAGGCTAGAAACAAGGAGTACATCAAAGATGTTGTCCTGGGAGACACACCCAGCCTGGCTTCACGAGCTAGGAAGGTGAGCACACAGCTATAGCTTCCATTCCTGTGTATCACTGTATGCACTATAGCCTCGTTCCCAGACCTGAGAGAGGGCCTGGGAATGAGTTTAACACACACAATAATGGTTGTATGCCTGTAGTCTGTACATACTCAGGTTAAAGTGTTACTAATAGTGGTTCAGGTTACTCAGTGTTACTAATAATTGTTCAGGTTACTCAGTGTTACTAATATCATTACTTCAGGTTAACCGTGTACCTGGTACCAGCGGTCGGCTATACAAAACAGAGGATGGTGGGTGGGTGTGGTCGGATGACGAGATGGTGGAGGAGTATGAGGGAGAGGAGGACAGAGAGAAGAAGGTTTGAGAGGAAGGATACACTAAATTACTGGATTGCCTCTATTTTATACTCTGAATACGGTGTACGGTCAATGGGAACACTGTTATACTACTTGCACATGTATGAAGTAATTCCCCCTATAAACATACCTTTGTTTCAGGTGAAACTGGCAGGGGAATCTTCTGTATCCCTCACTACGACCAGTTCTGAATCTCCCTCTGTCCCTCAGTCTGTCACTCCCTCTTCTTCCTCCTCATCATTGCCCGGTGTACAGCCCCTCAATATGCCACCAGTACAGGTAAAGTAGTAGGGCTAACTCAACTTGATCTGAGTACAGCATAGTTTAGGGGAAGAGGAGGGGCTGGAGGGATGAGGAGTTGAAGGGGTGAGGGGCTGGAGGGGTGAGGGGCTGGAGGAGGAGGAGGGGCTGAAGGGTTTGGGGAGGGGAGGGGTTGGAAGCATAGTGAACTGTAGCGATTATGTAAATATGCTTATCACAGAGTCGGTAGACTCTGTATGTAGGGATACGACGTACACGCAATATATGCTAATACAAAAGAATCTCTCCAAATCTCAGAAACGGTACACTTATAAGCCTTTATAACCACATACCGTTCATCTTCGAGTGTTTTCATGACCAACAAAACTCCTCGCGTCGCGAAAAACCGTCGCGAAAGTACCACACCAGGTACGCGCAAAACGGGCAAATTGTTTTTCTTTCTTCTTTCTTTCTTTCTTTCTTCTTCAGACGGGCTAGCTCTACGTCGCCTCAATCTCTCATGATGGTTTTCGCACGAAACAGCAGCATTTCACACCGAGTAGTGCACCTGGCCATCGCTTTTTCGCAACCACCAAGTTTTCACCAGGCGGCTGCAGCTGCCCACTCAATAACTATGGCTTCTTTAGTCACGCCATTTTCTCGTTTGTACGCATGCGCGATCACTTAGCAACGAATGTAATTATTACTCAAGATCGCTGAATTAGAAGTGTCTTGCGCCGTAGCCGTTGTGTTGACGATAAAATTTCGTACTTCATAAAACCGAGGTAAATTCTGAACTCTGTTTACTCTGCATCAATATATTAAGATTTTAATGTGCGTGTGTGTGTGTGTCCGTGTGTGACGGAAGTGGGATGTTCGTGGGGCGGGATTAGACTATAGTGACGCGCGACCTTCGTACTTCAATTTACTGAACCTCGAACTCCGCGGAGAACGTTCGAGAACATTAGGCATGGGCTGGAATCTTCCAGAACAGGTGAGGCTACAAGCGTTAAGCGGATGCAATCGGGGAGCAGCAGTCGAAGCGGACGCAATCGGGGAGCAGCAGCCGAAGCGCACGCAATCGGGGAGCTGCAGGTGTGAAGCCGGAGCAGCAGTTGAACTTGCAATCGAGGAGCAACAGCCAAAGCGGACGCAATCGGCGAGCAGTTGAAACGGACGCAATCGGCGAGCAGTTGAAACGGACGCAATCGGGGAGTAGCAGCTGAAGCAGACACAAGTGGCGAGCAGCAGCTGAAGCGGACGCAAACGAGGAACAGCATGCAGTTGAAGCGGATCAATGCAATCGGCGAGCAGCAGCTGAAGCGGACGCAGCTCTGACGGAGGACTGTCCGGCGCCGAATTACACACGTAGGTGAACAAGGGGGAAGTAGCTGAGCGAGCGAAGCGAGCTCAGCTACTTGTATAATTTATGTATGTTACTACCTACTGTGTTCTGTGAGAGGGCTGAATGCCTATTTATAAATCTTGCTACTTCTGGTATAGCTAGCTAGCTAGCTAATAATATTATGGTCTTCAGAGTACAGACAGTGATTACTGCCTTAGTATCCATCCAGAAAAGGGTTGACTTGGGTCTGATTCTTCAGCCAATGTGAATACTGGAGTCAATATTGTCCATATACCAAAGCAAGGGCTCCTACTACTTGTGAGGACACCGACTTCTGCTCTGTGAGGCAAATTGCATGCGCTGCTGCTAAAAAAAAAGACGTAAACAAGTAATAAAAAACAT
Organism: Axinella damicornis; assembly: GCA_963931865.1. NCBI lineage: Eukaryota > Metazoa > Porifera > Demospongiae > Axinellida > Axinellidae > Axinella > Axinella damicornis. The sequence goes on along the minus strand of OZ007516.1, from coordinate 1,374,465 downwards.
TTGAAAATGTAACAGGATGTAGTGATACCAGAACGGCAAAAAGTAAGGAAACAAGGCAGGGATGATCGCACAAAACAGTGAAGTATACAATCCCCCTACATATCTTTTTTCATTATACACGTATATGGAAAAAGATCTCTGTAGGGGGTTGTATACTTCACTGTTTTGTGCGATCATCCCTGCCTTGTTTCCTTACTTTTTGCCGTTCTGGTATCACTACATCCTGTTACATTTTCAAATGTTTTTTATTACTTGTGTAAATATGCTTCATTACACTTCTGGTAGGGGATTAATTGCTATGTGTAATTTGGAGGTAGGTTTGTCTACGATTGGTTGCCACTTGAATGACAGTGCCGGACGCCAACTCACGAGATTGGTGGGCACTCGGGATGGGCACTATGGATTCACGCTCTAGCTTTTGAGGGTGGGTGCTCTTTTGCAATACACTGCGCTACATTATAGATTTATCACAGCTGTGTATCAGGTAAATGGACAATGTCTCTCTACTATATACTTTGACTAGCATGGAGTACGGAATCCTTGAGTTTGATGATAAAGTGACATGTCTCTCCCTCGCCAGCTGTCCGGTCTTCCGGACCCCGCCTCCCTGCAGCAGCAGATCCAGGCCACATACCAACAGCTTCAGCATGTGGAACAGCAGCTGACTGTTGTTAGGCAACAGCAACAACACCTGCAACAAATTAACCCAGGTGGGAGGCTTTGGTACCATCTCTGTGCCACGATAAGAGCATATGGCTTCATCCCAGATGTTGTAACTGATGTCATTGTCTTGCAGGTCTAAAATGAAGCGGAATGTAGATTCAAGCATTGTAAGAAGCACGATCCACTCCATTGAACATTCTTGGGAGTCCCTTAGCATTAGTGTTAGTGTAGTTCCTCTGACCGTGTGTCACCCTAGCTAAACTAGCAAACTAATCTAGTGAGCTTACCGAAAAGGAAAGAAAAACATGTAGAACCTTTGAACCCGGGACTTTGAGATCAGCAGTTGATCAAACCTTGTAGCTCCTGGCCATCTATGCTAAGGGTCTCCTCCCCTCTGGTCCTGCAGCCCAGCTAACTCCGGAGCAGCACATGCAAGCGAGGAAGATCCTTGAGACGGTTCAGACGCTGGAGAGACAGAAGCAGGTGCTGCAGTTCCAGCAGCAGCAGTTTGATCTCAACCTCCAGCAGGCCATGGCCGCCCACGCCATGGAGAAACAGTTCCAGGAAGCTCTGAAGATACAGAAACAGGTGGCCATGCCTCCCCCTCCTCCTGCCGAGGCTACACGAAGACCAGCTTTGAAGCTGGCCTTGAGGAAAAGGTAAGTTCAAACAGAAATGCTTCAGAAGTACTGGTAGTTCAGCAGCATCAAATTTTAGGCCCAACTATACTCTTTGCTGAGAGAAGGGGCCATTTCTTTACTGAGAAAGATAGAGATATTAGAGATAGGTAGATTCACTAGACTGATATATAGATAGATAGATAGTTAGTTAGATAGATAGATAGATAGATAGGGCAAGGCTGGTCCCCCCCTGGGAATCCACTAGCTACCATTCCTGATTCACAAGGTCAGGCACGCAATGAACTGAAATGACATCATCAGTTGTCATGTGACACCATCAGTTGTCATGTGACACCATCAGTGGACAGTAAAGTAGCAGATGTGTATATATCCCTGCAGTACTACAGTAGCCATGGGAGCAATGATGACACACTCACGACATCATCAGTGGAAGTGATGAATCTTGAATTAATCCTCTAAGAAGTGCTGAGCTCACATGATATGATACTGTGATATGTGTTACCAGTCACATGGAAGAGTGGTAGCCTCGTTCCCAGGTCTGCGCACTGCTTTCAGTTGCACGAAAGAACGTGAAGGGCCTGGTATGTTTCTCACGTGTGTGACGTCGAGGGTAGAAAGGACTTATGGGTGCTCTGGGACTCAGAATAGCAAGAAGAGCTAAGGTATGAGGTATCTTACTACTCATATCTGGCTAGCGGATTTTTTTTTATTATGTAATGCTCATGTGAGGAATCCGCAAGCTCTCCCCGCTTTTCGGTACTGCAAATGACGAAAAGCTGGGCGGGGCCTGGGAACGAGGCTAGATGAGTGGTGCATTCTGGATACTCCCTCTCATGTTCAATGTTGTGTCTTTCTTTTAGAACGGAGCAGAACCAGCTCAAGGACATCAAGTTTGACTTTGTTCCTGGGCAAGGTTAGGCTGGGAAGCTGACAGGTTTGATCTGGTGGTAGGGGGGTAGCCTCGTTCCCAGTGACAAAAGCTGGGCGTGGAGGCCTGGGAACGAGGCTAGTAGGGGGGAGTGTGGAAGAGAGGGAGGGGGGAGTGTGGAAGAGAGGGAGGGGGAGTGTGGAAGGGAGGGAGGGGGGGGGGGGGGGGGGGGGGGGGGGGGGGGTGTACTGTTGTTATGGCAACGTACTACCTGATTTCTCTGTATAGATTCAGCTGATGCAATAGCCAAGGACCTAATTGCCGCTGGACTTGTGGATGGTAGAAACCTAGTAGTAGGTGAGTTACGCTGTGTGGCTTTCATCCTCGGGCCAACAGACCTACATACCTTCAACCAGCTTTCATCCTTGGGCCTACCTTCAACTAGCTTTCCGCTACCTGAGCAGCTAACTGTTCTAGCCTCGTTCCCAGGCCTCCACGCCCAGCTTTTGTCGCTTGCAGTACGAAAAAAAGCTGGGCATGGAGGCCTGGGAACGAGGCTAAGCTGTCCAGCGTTTAGTGTGTGCATGCAGTCACCACTCGCTAGCCAGAAGGCAACTGGACTGTTCTTGCTGATGATAATCACTATACTCTGTCTTGTACATCCAGTGGCTGCAAACATTCGGAAGATGGTTGAGAACCCTTCTGTGGAAAAGCTGGTCTTCCCTTTGGTGAGCTGTTATTAAGTTGAGTTACTAAGCACCAGCTGATTCCCTGCGTAGATGGCACACACTTAGCTACTCAGTAAGCCTGCTCCATAGGGGCCAATGTACTACAGTACACCAAGATGGTGGCTCAAGTTTAGTGTATGGAAATGCCATGAAAAAGTGACGTAAGTGCAACTGGTCTATATAATCTCTTGATATGCTCCACCCTGTCTAAGAGCTTTGGCATCATGACCCCTCCATTCTGACACCGCTGTGCATGTCACTCATTCTAAGAGGCATCTTGACCCCTCCATTCTGACACTGCTGTGCATGTTACTCATTCTGGGGGTGTAAAGGTTGCAGTGTGAGTTTCGTGTTCTTTCGTACCCCAGGGCTCACCAAAGGTATCACCAGACCAGTTGGATGAGAAGAAATTGATTGGCTATGCGCAATTGTCTGTTGTGCGTGACAAATAGCGAGAAATATTTTATGGTGTTTGTTTTTGCTGTGTGCGAATTATGGTGTTTATTGTTGTGTATCATTCAATCATAGCTATTAAATTTTTATTGTAGTACAGTGAGTAACTGGCCTTGGTGTGGTTGGAGACAGTGTACTTGACTGGGTGCATGGGCCGGGGTAGGATAGGATAGTGTGGCAGGGTGTACATGCATGTAGGTGTGTAATGGTGACCTCATGCATAACTGTTGTGGGTGGCTCCATATCGATATTAGAGTATCTATGGCTCCATGTAGGCAAGGTGTGGGTACATGTATAATAGTGGAGCTGACTAGTGAGTTGATAGAGCTAGCTGTACTCAGAGTGTAAGGGGGTGGGCTGTTTCCGATTCAAATTCTGAAGAAAATGCCCTACAGGCTGGGTCCACCATTGAGGACTCCACTTGACACCATGAAGATCGATCTGATTTGTACATTTGTGCAGTGTGAAATCAGTCCGTGTTTGTTTAGTGCTACTGATGAATTTATTTTTGGTTCCTATTCTGAGCATTGCACAGTTTTCTATTCATCTCGGGCTGGCTAATTAAAGCCATGCAGATCACATGATCTATACTCATTGCCCTGATATCATTTCATACCATAACCTTGACAGCCATGGAATTAAGCTGTACAATCAAACATCTGCTTTTGTATGTCTGGAGCAGCTTGCCATGGTCCACAGAGAGGCAGCCACGCCCAAAAGTGTCAAGAATGGATAATGTGAGCATGATATAACAGCCTCACAGAATATGACGTAGCCAGCAGGACCTACATGCAAGCCCTGTGGGCAGGGTCTAGTCCTAGAAACGTCCAACCTGGTCGACAAACGTCTCTCCTGTCAACCGGACCTACACCCTGCCTCGATATGTGATAATGGTGTATATACTTGCTCAGAGCCGTGACGCACACGTGCTTAATGTTTCTCAGGTCTTTCTCATGTTACCATGTCATTGTCATCATGTCAACAAATTGAACATCAAAGTTCGCAGTATTGTGAATGCAGGGCATTGTGGGGCGAGCATGAGCAAGCTGCTACTGTTTTAGGAATCTTATAGCCAGTTCTGCATTTTGTCACAAAAACCTGGATGTGTCATCCACACTCTACAAGTAATGTGGGGCTCACTCATGCTTTCCCAATTAGCTTGTCTATCGAGCTGGACCAATTTCTCTCACTCAGGAAGGTGTAGTACCCCCAACGTCCATAGTGAGAGAAATTGTCGATAGACTACCAATTAGCAAACAACACAATTAAAAAGACAGCTTTGCCAGGTGACTTGGGCTTTTCTATAGGAGGAGAGAGATCGAGGTAAATGTGACTCTTATTGACATGCTTATAATAGACACAGAATGACCATACAATTAATAACTTAGCCTCGATCGTTCCCAGGCCTTCTCACCCCAGCATCTGGGAATGAGGCTAGCAATAACTCACATTTGTGCTTATTGAGACCTCAAGGGGTCTCTCCCATACCATCTCCCCATTCAATTTTTCAATGGCTCTTTTAGAGCCTTCTGGGTCCATAAACTGGAGGAAAATGAGTTCATGATGACAACATTACTTGAAAAGAAAGCCATGCCTCCATGATAGCAGATCTGGACAAGAACATGTTGGCGGTAGGAATTCCTCCCAGTAATGAGCCACCAGATGATGGATTGACAAATAGAAGCGAAACCATCACAAGCAAAGAACACAACCTGCGTTTGCATGTTAACTGCACATGGTCAGGCCTGCATTCCACTTTTAATTACTAAATCTCAACACCCTATAGCTTTTGGGTGATTTCAATATTAGTTTAATGTTATAATTATTAGTTTTAAGTTTCTTGCAACTATGACAACACTACGGCATTATACCTAGTAGCTTCGCTCGCTTCGCCAGCCCATGCCCAATGTTCTCGAATGTTCTTTGCAAAGTTCGAAGTTCAGTACATTGAAGTACGAAGGTTGCACGTCACTAGTCTAGTCCCGCCCCACCGGAACATCCCACTTCCGTCACACACGGACACATGCACATTAAAATCTTAATAATATTATATTGATATGCCCACCACTAGCTACTGATGTAATGTTTTGGTATTGCATGTGTCCGAGATTCTTATACATGCTATGTTTATAATTTATACCATGTGTAAAGTTATTCTGATGCTCCCCCAAGAAGAAGAAGAACAAAAAATCATATGTTTTCATACCACCACCACCACCACCAAGCTCAGTAAGGACTGTTACTGGGCTAGCAGTAATTGTGGGAAGTTCTGGTTGGCCAGAGAAAAAAAACCCACTGGAATGTATCAACACTAGCTGTGTATTCATCATATACTCACTCACCAAATAGCAGACATTTCGCCTGTGTGGGTGGAGCACCACCCCCTCCACCCTGCCATAGGGGGAGAAGAGGTCGTAGACTCCCTTCTCCCCCATAGTTATGGGTATGTTCTTGACGAACAGCTGTGGAGAAAGAGCGTAGCAACACATAATATACACTGCATGTGCACACCATCACCCCCGCCCCCAACTCTTCAATAATAGTCCCAACTATGGAGTGCTCCCGTTTTGCTACTAGGTGGGCCTCCGATATGACCGCCAGATATGTCATCTCCGTTCATCCATGTTAGTAACCTTGCACTTCAGCCCCTACGTTTTGCCCATGTGTCATTTGTAGCTTGTCAGCACTGTGGTGCAACATAGATAATATGCAATCAAATGGTCGTTAATGAAAGGTCATTGTGCAGATGTCCAAATCATACTATGTTGATTGTGTATAAATTCTGAAAACCAACGTGCTTGAACCTATTTCTTGGTCTGAATGACAGACTGACTTGCTGATAGAAAATCACAATTTATCATCTTGCTGGAGTATAATTTGTTGTACTTTCAAAATGTAACCCACAGTTCATAGTACAATGTAGTCTTTAGAGTAGAGCATTCCAAGGCACAGTATATTGCAACCAAAGCAGCTGCAGCTCACTTTTACTGTTTGGCGATGGGGGCTTCGGCTCCTGGGCCTGGAGCTGGGGGAACGGTTCCTAGAGTGGGAACGGTTCCTCCTCTCCACCCACCTCCCCCTCTCCCTCTCCCTGCAGTGCAAGTATGTTAATGTGGCACATTCTGGTGTACTGTATAGGTACATATATATTGATGATACATTCTCCAAAATTGGCATGACCCATGTTCTTGAGTGACTTGTTTCTGGCAAAACGATCAGAGGTAGCTAGTACTGGACATGTGAACGCATCAAGTAAAAAATGGAACATTAGGCACATTTTGAGGCATTTTTTTCAAAGGGGGTGTACAATTTTTAATGCATTTTTATATAATTTGGACAATTCCCCACATTAATTTGAAAACACTTTAATCCGTAAAACACATTTTGCAGGGCCTAATAAATCCATAAAACACACAGGGCCTAATGCTCCATGTTACTTGATGCGTCCACACATGCTAATTGTGGTATAAAATGTAGAAACTAAGTTCATCTTATTGTTACATGTGTTTTAGGCACAAAACATACCAGTTGGGGATGATGGTATATTTACCATCGTTGGATGGACTCCCCAGTTTGTCCATGCGTTCCCCCCAAGTCAATGTCTGTCATTTGTGTGTGTAGGAGGAACACTCCCTGTAAACAAACCTATGTGCAAGATTGAACATTCCTTCCAGTTGCAGCCACAACACAATTGTTTGTTATCCCAGAGAATCGTGGTTAATGCTGGAGGACCTGGAGAAGGCAGTTAAACCCAGTCCCTCCAGGAGTCGGACCAACAGCTTAATGTCCCCCTCCAAATGGCAAAAGCTGAGTTACCTCAATTTTGAGGTAGGACTGCTTAACAGAAAAAAAGAATCCCTATTGCACATGCATATGCAGGGATTGAACATGGGATATCTAGGCCCACAGTCACGCACTTTAACCTCTCGGTCACCAGACAACCCCGCATGTGATGGATGCTATAGTCAAGCACTTTAACCTCTCGGTCACCAGACAACCCCGCATGTGATGGATGCTATAGTCAAGCACTTTAACCTCTCGGTCACCAGACAACCCCGCATGTGATGGATGCTATAGTCAAGCACTTTAACCTCTCGGTCACCAGACAACCCCGCATGATGAATGCTATACAACACAATCATGCACGTGGAGGCAATTAGGTGTAAGTGCTGTATCAGTGAAAACTAGTACTTGGAGTGTCAATTTGTCCGATCTACACAATAATCAAGTGATTCTTCCTGATGAATTCTGAGCAGATTCAGCTGTTTTTCTGCTGTATGCTACATCCAATTTGAAGTGGGAACTGCCTATGAACTTTTCCTCATAAATCTAGTTTGCACATGTGAAATTGCGAGGGTATTCTGGCAAGATACCGCGAAGGGGGTTAAACTACAGCAATCAGGAAGCACATGCAGTCATAGCTTTTCAGTTCTGAAGAAAGGCTCATCTTTCTGCTGCTGCTAAAGGAACAGGGTTTCTTAAGAACAGGATAGTCTCACCTGCTCCTGCCCCTGCTGAGTACCTGTGTATGTGTGCGTGTGTGTGTGTGTGTGTGTGTGTGTGTGTGTGAGTGAAGATGAGAAGGAGGCTAACAGAATGTTGCATGAGCCATTGTCAGTCCATTGTATGATTTGGAGTCTGTTGGGTGACTGTGGAACAAGGCTCATGACCGACTTCACTGAATTGCTACATTCCATACAATGCCAGTTAGTTACACTCGGAACAATTCGAATATGTGAACAGTGAATAGGAATCGCCACTTACATGAAGTCAGTGGGTGTGTCTGACCTGAAAATTTCTTGTGACTTTCTACCTGTAAATATAATAAGTACATAGTCTCAAGTGTGGCCGGCTAATTCCATGAGAGTTACGGTGTAAGAGTAGATGGACAGGCATTGTCTATCAGACCTGGTGGTCCTCTTGCTGATGCTATAGTTCCAGCAAGCAGGTGTTAATCCATGTATGCTATAGCTTCTTTCTGAGTTTCCAACAATCTCCGACTTCTCCCTATCTACCCATATATGGTATGTACCTATCCATGTAGGATTGTCTAATAATTTGTGATCACAGCTTTCTCCTTTTTTAGCTGGTTCAGCTCCCCCCTCAGCTCTTGAAAGTCCCCCCTCAGCTGGACCAAGTCCCGCCTTAGCTGCGCCACCTCCCCCCTGAGCTCATCAAGACTGAATAGTCAATGATACAAAAGTTAGTCAAATACTGAAACTAAAGGTATACAACATGCAAATTTTTCATGCTGCAGATTATACACTCAGTTGCCGAATGCCTTCTGCCTTTTGCAATTAGACATGTGCTGCCCTTATTGGCAGAATATATAATGTTTGCTACACAGCGTTGACCTGGAACAGTATACCGAAGTATAAGGATAGATATTGTGCCTCTTCTGATAGTGAAACACGTACCTCTTTTCAGCCATCTCGATCCTCCTGTTGAGAAAGAACAGCAATGGAGTGATGTCACACGATGATACATAGGTATGGCCCTCGGAATTGCCATTGCCGTTTCCCAAACTTTGCTTCAAGAAACTCAATTGTGCCACACGTTTTTGAAACGCACTTCATTAGTCAGCCATGAATAGAAAATGGAGAGTATAGAAGTGCTATAGTAGCTGTATACCTTCAAATCTCCGCAAGAAAACCTTAGTCAACCTTCAAGACGTATAAGACCTCACAGCCGCATGCGTATATATACGTGCAGAACGAGCCCCACCCCTCACACAATTAATTGGGGAACATGAGCAGCCCCCACATTAGCCTCGTACCCAGGCGGTCGGGGCCTGGGTACGTACGAGGCTAGCCATTATCTATGCCCACACAGAGGAGCTTACTGTAAACAAGCAGTATATCTGATTCCAACCCATGTTGTGGAAACAACTCTTCAGGAACTCGTGCAGAACGACATTGTCTTGTAATAGGCATGCCTGTTGGTGCACATTAGAGTCATGCAATGTCACTTGATGGGTCCTGAAAACCTGAGCAGCTGGGAATTACCTTGCACAATGGTAATAAATAGCAGCTGTTTCTGTTTCTGTGTATGTTACAGTCACCAGCCACCGCTCATGCACTTGGTTTTGCAACAATTTATTTCAGAAAACTGTGCTATTTCTTTTACAAGAAGGTGAGTTGGATTCAGCTGCATGCTCCAATTTCATGTGATTCCTTGTTCCAAACAGGTAATTTAGAAAGAAACACTTAGATTCCAAGATTGTATTTCACCCAGGATGCTGCTACCAAGATTGTATTTCACCCAGGAGGTTGACATAGTACCCCTGTTCTAACCAAGCTCTTCAACTACTCAATACAAACTGGTGAGCTGCTCTTTGCATGCCGCATGGAATTCTTCAAGGGAACAAACCTAGAGACGAACCATTGAACTAGACACTATTGTCCAACACAGACAAATAGCTTGTGATTTATATGACAGAACTGCTACCCACTTGTACCCCTAATTACTCTATGCGTCCAATTCAGAATCGATGGAGCATTTTGCCATGGAATCAACAGTTACTTACTAAGGCGTGCTACTCTCACAGCAACCCATGAATATGTTTTTGCCATACTTTTCCCGGAGCTCCCAAGGCTCTTCCTCAGCTATGGCCTCTTTTCTCTTGTGTACATTTGCAATGCAGTGGATCTTTGTAGCTATTATATAGACATGTCCTTTTATACTGCATTACAATAAAATTATGCTACTAGAGTGTCTTGGCTGAATGTAGCTAATATCAATCCAGCAAATGCAGATATAATAAACTGTATACTTGACCCACTTCCTAAATGGAACACCTATATAGGCTGTTGATTGTATAAAGTACCTTGGAGTACTGCACAGCTAGATACATGGCATGTAGACAGCACATCGACACTGGTACATGCATGTGCAGCAAAGACGCAGAAGCCTAATGTAATGTACAAAAAGCGTGCACCACTGTACACCGAGGGGCTACCACACTCCTGGTAGACGTTGCAATGCTGGCTGCGACTCGCCGTAGCGAAAGCTAAGTATCGCAGTTAGTTCCAATTAACGCACATGCCACGTGGCAACCACGCTCTGTCGATCGCTAGCAGTAGCAATGGCGGCCAAAGGACACAAAGTTATTACAGCACTTAAAACTTTGCCAGCACTTGGCATGTAAGCGTCAGTGAACGACAGCGATCACGGCCATGTGGTCAGAATCTTTGTGTGCCTTTGCTAAGAATGACGGTACTGCCACCGGAAGTCGGAGAGAGCGCTCCAGCAATGGCGGCCACGGCGAGACAAAAACGCTTGTATTTCCACCACCAAGTTGACTTTCAGAACCAAAATTGTATGCTTGGGTCACTGCATGATAGTGATCATGACGGTGTAGTCAGAATCTCTGTAGACCATGCCTGCGAGCTGTGAGGTTATTTACATTACATTACGTGGCACAATTTTTCCCCTATCAGGAGTGTAATAAATCTCAACACCCTAGCTTTTGGGTGATTTCAATATTTGATTAACAGTAATGTTATATTAGGTTGGAATTCAGACCTTATGCATGGCTTCTCAAACGAGATAGTTAATTACTAACCATGCACCATACTAAAATGCATTTAGGTAGATTTTCTTGTAACTAAAACAACACTACGGCACTATACCTATAATTATATGCCCACCACTAGCTACTGATGTAATGTTGTGGTATTGCATGTGTCGGAGGTTCTTATACATGCTATGTTTATAATTTATACCATGTGTAAAGCTATTCTGATGCTCCCCCAACAAAATCATATGTTTTCATACCACCACCACCACCACCAAGCTCAGTAAGGACTGTTGCTGGGCTAGCAGTAATTGTGGGAAGTTCTGGTTGGCTAGAGAAAAAAAAACCCACTGGAATGTATCAACACTAGCTGTGTATTCATCATGACGGTACATACATGTACTTCGATTCTTCATGTGTACTTTACCACGGCTAGTCACTCACCAAATGGCAGACATTCCTCCTGTATGGGTGGAGCACCATGCACCCCCTCCACTCTGCCATAGGGGGAGAAGAGGTCGCAAACTCCCTTCTCCCCCATAGCTATGGGAATGTTCTTGATGAACAGCTGTGGAGAAAGAGCGTGGCAACACATATATACACTGCATGTGCAACACCATCACCCCTGCACCTTGGGGGTGCTAGTGCTTGGTCTCCCCCTTGACCATTCTTGAAGCGGAGCTAATTGACCAGTGTTTGATGTCTTTATGCTTGTGTGTAGAATGTAAGGCGCGCATCAATATTAAAGGTGGTAGCTACGTATGCACAGACTTGGGAGATTCACACATTGAAATGCCCTTAACTTATTGCTATACTCACAGTGGCCTTGCTTGCTGTCTTCTTCCTCTTTGCTGGTGGTGAGTGTGTGTGTGTGGATGGATGTTTCCTCTTTCTTAATGATGCACTTGTGCATTGAACTGGTTCCTGAATGTGTGTGTGTGTGCATGTTGTGGCCCGTGGGTGCATGAGGGTTGGAGGAGGGGGTGGAGGAGGGAAGTGGGAGTGGACAAAGAGTGATCAGTGATGTGGAAGCATCTAGCTACCAAAACATCGTTCTCCAGTTCTTGAAACAGAATTGCACATCCATAGGAAGCACGAGTCCTTACACTCTCCTCCTCTTTGCTGCTGCTATTCTCCTCTTTGCTGCTATCGTCCCACAGTTTGTGGAAGCCAAAAGGATCTCTCCATCGCTCCTTGGTTTGTTCCTGGTGTTTACATAATGTATACAAACACCTCATTTGACAGTGAGTGACGGAAGTGGGATGTTCGTGGGGCGGGACTAGACTATAGTGACGCGCGACCTTCGTACTTTAATTTATTTACTGAACCTCGAACTCCGCGAAGAATGTTCGAGAGAATATTGGGCCCGGGTATGCAATCGGGGAGCAGCAGTCAAAGCGGACGCAATCGGGTGAGCAGCACTTCAAGCGGACGCCATCGGGGAGCAGCAGTCGAAGCGGACGCGATCGGGCAGCGAGCAGCAGCTGAAGCGGGCGCAATTGGGGAGCAGCAGCTGGACGCGAGGCGGAGGCAAACGGGGAGCGCGAGCAGCAGTGGAAGCGGATGCCGCAATCGGGCCCGGGAGCAGCAGCTGAAGTGGACGCAAGCGGCGAGCAGCAGCTGAAGCAGACGCAATCGGGGAGAAGCAGCTCTTCAGAGAGCTGTCCGGCGCCGGATTATGCACGGTAGGCGAACAAGGGAGAAGTAGCTGAGCGAGCGAAGCGAGCTCAGCTACTTGTATATTATAATGATAACATGAACTTTCAGACTGAACAACCAGTAAAATCAATAAGGGAATGTTGCATGTGTTCAGAGCAACCAGGTTAATTAAGACAATCAGTGATCAGTGGATTTATGACCACTGTCACGTAATATATAGCCATTACATGAAACTTTCAGAACAACCAGCCAGCAATCAGCTATGTGTACATGCATGGACAACAATTTTAGCTAATGCCCAAACTGTAAGCTCATGCACTCCACATGTGCATGATACCTACTTGTTGAATCAATCCCCTCTCCCTTTCAATAAATCAGCTGCGATATTATCTTCTGTGTAGTGTGTGTGTGTTTGTGTGTGTGTGTGTGTGTGGTGTGTGTGTGTGTGTGTGTGTGTGTGTGTGTGTGTGTGTGTGTGTGTGGGGGTGGGTGTGTAGGTGTGTGTGTGTGTGTGTGTGTGTGTGTGTATGTGTGTGTGCGAGGATACGGGGGAGTGGAAGGGTGAACACAATTCCTTAGACAATCAATCCTACACCGCACCAACTTCCCTGTGTTCCCTTGTAAGTAAGAGAGACTGTGAGCAAGGCAGACCTTCTATCTGCAACATATCAGCTCTACACTAACTAACTCATATGGCTACACGGAAGTTGCAACCCAACCCATATACACACTCTAAGCAAGAAGTGCCCTGTAGCTAGAGCACTTATATCCGACCCCTTGTCTACAAAGTACCAGCAGTCTTGCATGCTGCACATGCATGCACAGGGTAATTATACATCATTCAGAAATGTGACACTTACAAGCTCACAATGTCTAGGTTCACATAATGGAACATCTTCCTTGGCATCTTCATTTAGCTAGTCAATTTGATCTTTGATTTGCTCCACAAGTGCTTCCAATTTTGAAAGTTCTCTTTCCTTTTCTTTCACTTTATTTTTCATTGCTCCTCTCTATCTCCCTGTTTCAGCTCTTCCACCTGCTGCACCTCTGCAGGAGGGAGACCAAGACACAGAAGTCGGGTAATATTTGCAGTGAAGCTATTTATATCTACAGATTAATCTCCTGATTGACAATATTTCCATACCTGGGTGGGGGGGGGGGGGGGGGGGGGGGGGGGGGGGGGGGTGGCCTTAGGGAGGTGGGCCAACATGATCCGGTCTTTACTGATGCCATGACAGGACAACATGTGTGCCCTGTAGTTGTCCGCTTGTTGGATACACATTTCTTTGTTTGCCTCCCTGTTAGCACCTGGGTTCCTGAGCCCCCACACATTTACACAATATGCTGTGTAGGAGCCCAGGCACCCAGGATTGTGACAAAACGAGTTTCCCTCTGCGTCGCAGTTGTTTCTGGCACTTTGGGCCCACTCCACCTGTGAACGGAGAGTGATTTTAAAGATGGTGCACTATATGAGGAGACTGTTTACTCAAGGTTGTATGTCAAGCTCACTTGTGTAGACGGTCGCTCTTACTGGCTAATCAGCTATCATGAATGACCCTATTTTAAGGCTGTGTTCGTTCTACCGTAAGAGTAGATGCGCAAGCATTGTCTATCGGACATGGTGGTCTTCTCCAGCAAACAGGTGTTAATCCAGGTAGCTTCTTTCTTCCAACGATTACTGACCTCTGCCTATCTATCTTATAGGGAGGGATTGTTGTCCGGAAGGAGACTGGGAAAATCATGCATATTGGGGTCCGCAATAAACACTGCGCAGGATGCACTCTAAGTTAGACTATGGTATGCATAATGCGCTTTGATCTTTTGAACTTAATGAGGTTTCTAACATCCATATTTCATACAGAGAAACTGAAAGATATATTCCATAGTCTAAGCCGGTTATTGCACTCGAGCAGGTCTCTTAGCTGTTTAGAGACCTTCGGGATGCACCTATAATCACCTCGGGCTTCACCCTCAGTAATTATAGGTAGCATCCCTCAGCTAAGAGACCTGCTTGAGTGCAATAACCTATACACAGTGAAACCCACTCTACCACAAAGTACCCTACAAGAACTGGTCTGACTCTTCGTCTGCAATGGAAGCAGACATTATTTCGGAGGATTTTCAACAGGCTGAGGGAGAACATGGAGTGCGCTACATAAGAATGGTGACAGCTCCGTCTATCCCACCCTTGTGGAGAGTGTGCCGGTGTGGGGCTATGCATTCAAATTTAAAATTGGAGTGCGCAAATCATGCTTGCAAGTGTTACAGGCTGGTTTTCACCAATACACTTATGGATTAGCGTAAAGGAAGTAGAAATGACCAGGAAGCGCAAGGACACTGATTCAGCAAAACAAGCTCGCAGGGTGGGCAAAGTAAGACGACTTGGTGATAAAACGACCAAGGCCTGCACTGCAAGGCATATGCCCGACACGATGGCGGAGTAGGCCCAAAAGGTATCATGGATGACCTCTCTCCTGATCAGCTACAACACATGACCATGATAAAGTGCTGCACCACTGAATCAGATCTGTTACGGAAGCGCTCCAGACAGGACACTCACATATTTTGCCGATGAGGATGGGATATGGCAGCACTGTCCTATGGAAGGATTGATGAGTTCCAGCCGGAGAACAAGACTATCGCTGCCTACCTCGAGCGGGTGGAGCTGTTTTTCTCAGCTAACGATATTGTTGAAGAGAAACGAGTTCCTGTCTTCCTGAGCGTAATGGTGGAAAGACCTATTCGCTACTACGCAATCTCCTCGCCCCCGACAAGTGCGAGTGAAAAGGGTCTGGACTGTTTGACCGCAACGCTAAAGGGGTACGTACTACTACCACGAGCAAAAGAAGGTGGGGTTGCAGAGCAATTCCATTTCCACTGACAAGAGTCAAGTTCATGGACCCAGAAGGTGCAAAAAAGCAATCGATGGAAAGGTGATCGACGACAAATGTCTTGTGGTGGAGCGTAGTACAAATGTGAGTTATTGCAAGTGGGTTATGGTGGAGTAGGCCCAAAAGATATCATGGATGACCCCTCCTGATCAGCTACAACACATGACCAACCTGTTCTACAGAAGCAATGTGGTGGTATCTGCAGATGAGGCTAGGGCCGTTGAGATCAAAACTGTGACTAATTGCCTAAAATTGTGGAAAGACAGTGGCTAAACAACCCAGAAGACAGTGGCCAACAAAGTGAAGGATTTGCTCTACTCAATATTCAAAGCAACGGAGTGGGGAAAGATGCAGGAATCACAACTAGGCAAGCATATGTGAGCTATCAAAACCAACATGGCTACGAAGGGCTCACCACATCCCCTACAGGTTTGGTCATCCATCCTGACCATCCGTGGATTGCACATAGCCCAGATGACCGAGTGTTTGACTCCATGAGACAGAAACCCAATGGCCTGGTGGAATACAAAAATCAGATCAACTGAAATATTCGCTTTTGAAACCTAGGATGCCACCAAGAAAACGTATGAGAGTGTAGTGTCACATGCGTGCGTCATCCATGAGACAAGATGACAGAGCCTGGTTCGGCAGAATTATGATATGAGCAAGCATAGGAAAATTATGCAGCATGAATTTTTATCAAGCTCACGTACCTCATCAGTGGTATCAACATGAACCCCTGCTTTCAGTGCTTCAGAGACCCTCTCCAGTGACCCGTCCTCTGACAACTGGTGGCTTACCTCTCTTGGAAGCACCTTGGAAACACCTGACCACGATCAGGTGTCTTCGCCTCCTACTGAGTTCGGCGCGGCAGTTCTTTTACAGTGCACGTACGGCGCATGCGCGTATAGTTTCGCGGGCCAGGTCGCGCGGAGGGGCCGGCGGCGCGCGAACGTCCGGCCCGCGGCCTGCGAGACTAGTGACCTCTGCCTATCTAGCTATATGGGTACGTACTATCCAGCTATTCAGGATTGTCTAATAATTTGTACTCACGTCTTCCCTGGAGTCAATCTCTTCTCTCAGCTTTTCCAGCTCCCCCCTCGTTCCCCCCTCAGCTGGTCCATTCCTTCCTTCGAAGCTGAATAGTCTATGAGACTGCAAGTTAGTCACATACTGATACAACATTGTAAATCCATACTGCAGACCTACACTCAGTTGCTGTCACAAGATATGCCCTTGACAGAATGTTAGCCTCATTCCTAGGCTCTCCCACGTGCGAACTATGAGGCTAACAGAATGTAGTGTCTCTCTACACAGCTATGACGTAGAGACGATGTAAATTTTTTTCCTCTTGTAATAGTGAAACACGTAGCTACCTCTTCAAGATCTCTCTCCCACCATCTCCTCCTGTTGAGAAAGAATACCAAGGGAGTGATGTCATATGAATCAGATACTATGAATTCCCAAAACCTGATTCAAGAAAACTATGCAATCGTGCCACAGGTTTCTTTCATGGTTTGCTGACTGTGCTGGGTCCAGTTCAGTTTGCTGACTGCGCTGGGTCCAGTTCAGTTTGCTGAATGGGGCTCTCCAAGGCTTGTCGCAAAAAAGAAACCGAGTTTTCATACAGAAAAGGTCATATGCAGCTATGTAGTCTCAGAACCAAACTCGACGTACTCCCAACCGAAGTCTGGTACCGAGACTAACAGCTATGTGGCACTATGGTAATTGTGATAACATGTGATCTAAGATTATTATGATTGGAGCAGTGTTCAGAATAATGAGTAATGTCATCTGCTCTTTGCTGAATCCAACCCACGTTGTATGCCTTGTGGAAACCTGGCTATAGCCAGACAACTCTCTGCTGGATAATGCTAACACTTCTAATTGTCTTGCACAATTAGACTCGCATGCATGGTGGTAGCTACAATGGTGGGGTGTTGTTGTGCATTAGAGATGACTGAATGTCATACAATGTCCTTTTATGGATCCTGAAAATGTGAACAGCTGGGAATTACCTTGGTAGCAAATAGCAGCTGTTTCAGTTTATGCTGTATCATTGTAAATGCTGCAGCCCGAGTACTGCATTGTATCACTCTTTGCACATATGGCCACATGTTCACCAGTATTTTTTGCCGACACAAACCTTTTGCCGCAAACCATGGCAACCAACCGTGATGGACTGCACAATGTGTGAACAATTTAGATTGGTATAGCTATAATGTACTAGTTATTGCTAGTCTTGGTAGCTACCAGACGCTCGCTCCCGCGTGCAGGGTCTGGTACCAAGACTAAGTTATTGCATGAGTGCAAGTGTTACATGAAATATTGGCATGATTGATCCTGAAGGCCGGCCGTCAGCACGAGGGTGAGTGGCAATATTATGATGTATAGCCCACGCACTGATGCAATAACCAGTTCAAAGTGGTTATTGGTCCGGCAGGAATTGGAAGTGGGGCGATGGGTTAGGGTATATTAGGGCCATGAAGCTAGGGCCGCGCGTTTCCTTTACCTATACCTAAATTACGTATTTCCTGCCGGACTAATATCCACGTCGAACTAACTAGCTATAGTTTGTTGCATCAGCAGGTGATGGGTTATATTTGGGCCAGGACCGGTGCGTTTCTGGTATACTATACGTACTTCCAGCTGGACTAATATCTACCTCGTGGCATAGCTAGCTGTACCTTGAACTTGTAGAGTATCTGTTCTTGCTGTAGCTACATAAGTAAATTATAGTTATCTAATTAGCTACCTGACTGTCTTAGTATGTACATCTCCGTTTGTCCATTTTAAGCCCTGACCTTCTGCCGAGCACCTCTGTGCCCGATACTGGTGCGCGCGCCGTGCGAAATGTATGTGTGTATGTACCAAGAGCGTGAGCAACTTGATTCTGGCGGTGGAGGTGCGCTGTCACAAGGACTGTCGCTGTATAGCCGTGCAAAAAAGCCGTATTTACCGCTTTTCTCGAGCGAGACAGCAGATATTAAATTTGCCAAGGATTATGCTATCAAAAAAGCTTCCGTCATGCCCTGCACCTTGTGACAGCGCACCTCAACCGTCAGAATCAAGTTGCTCACGCTCTTCGTACTAGAGATTTTTCGCACGGCGCGCGCAGCGGTTACACTATGTGTACGTATAAACACCAGACGGAAGCGCTCCAGGCAACTCACTCACATGTCATATTTTGCCGGCAGGACTGTCCTATCAGTATGGAAGGATTGATGAGTTCCAGCCGGAGAACAAAACAAGACCATGGCTGCCTACCTCGAGCGGGTGGAGCTGTTTTTCTCAGCTAACGATATTGTGGAAGATAAACGAGTTCCTGCCGCATGACGTCTTCCTGGGTGTAATGTTGGAAACGGACCTATTCGCTACTACGCAAGGGTCTTGACTGCAACGCCAAAGGGGTACGTACTACTACCACGAGCATACGACGGTGGCATGGGGTCGCGGAGCGATTCCTTTTCCACCGACAAAACATGCAGAAATGCGTAGCTGAGCTGCGGAGACTCGCCACGGGATCGCCGACTTCGAGAAAATCGACATGGCTGGCCCATGGTGACATAGAAGTGCCTCAGGCCTTGAGGAGGTGATAGAGATGGATTTGCGATGAAAACATGGACACTGAGAGTGGGAGTGAGAGGAAAGAGAACAAAGCAGTATACTTGTGGGTGAGTCGGTACTCAATTGAATAGCCATCCTCTGCAGCGTGTGAGTGATTGTGAGCTCTCGTCAAATAAGTATGCAGCCATGTAGCATCCTATTCTATTGGACATCTGTTATACAGGATGTAGCTATTTTATTGCTCCAATACTCAGTTCAATCGCTGTTTTTGAAAGTCAAGAAAGCATGTATTCCAGCATGTGCTCGGTACCATACCCCAGGGGGGAGGGGGAGTCTGGTACAGAGGTTTCCGGAGTCCTTGCAATTTTCAGGCCAGAATGAAACACCGGAAGTCACGTGAATGCAAATTCAAATCGTAAGAGCTCGAGCGCTCTCGATCTCACAGAAAATGGCTTCGTGTGAACCAGGGCGGACAAGCGCTTACAGCAAAGACTTACTAGACCTGGCTGAGACTTACGCCGGGTCCTACAATGGTACTCTGTACACTGATCACCGGTAGATCCACAAGGCTGACTAGTAAGAAGGTGCGATTGGGCGCTTTGCGGTCGAATCACTTGCTGAAGCTGTCGAATTAACTTCCTGCGGTACAGCATTCAACTGTGAGTCATAAACGCTGCCTGGAAATGACTGAGTGTGCTGGTCTATCTACCGTACTTAGCTCGCATGCATGACAACTTGTGACTACTAGACACTGATTGGTCAGAGAACTGCTGTCATGTGACTTCCGTTCTACAAATTCAGTTAATTGCAAGATCTTTGAAAACCTCTGTACAGTTGCATACATAGTACATAGCAATTTGCAGTCCGCGGAATTTCGGTGGCATGAATCTGATTGGTTGATTGCTATGTAATTGGGTTGTGACGTGTCACAGGTGGCTAAGTGCTGAGACAGTGAATTGATAGTAACTCAATTATTCATCTAGCACCTCCTTGAGAGCCTCCGCAACACCTTTAATTGGCACTTAGGAATCCTCACGCAAGCTGTAGCCCATAATGACTCTCTGTATGCAACTGTACCAGACTCCCCTCCCCTTTGGGTTGGGAGTCTGGTTCCGAGACTAGTGAAACAGCAGTGGCAGCTTCGCTTACTAATGAGATCTCGGCTTCGCCTGCAGCAGGTTCACCAGGCTCTGTAGAACCATCGCGTGTATGTCGCTCATTGCCATTGCTACTGTTCTCGATCGACTAAGTTGCATCGTGCACTAGCTTACTGAATGTCCTAATTATCCGTTTTTCGATAATCCTATTCACGTCCAAAAAACATACCGCCATGCACGCGGGTAAATATCGCCCTATTTTGTACACACCCCACAATTTCATTTCTAAATATTTCGACCATTTCATGATGTGTATGTCTGCAATATTGTCTGTTTCAGGGCATTCAACAGAAAGTGAGACCGGCGTTGGCATGGCTCAATTCAAGTATGATGACCTCATCCTAGTACTGGGCATCGTCGAGTGGTAAGTAATGGTCATGGACTGTGCGAGCATATGCATGGGAGCACATGTGTATGCGTTGCAAGATTACTGTGCTACCCGTGTGAGGGTGTGTGTGTCCATGTGAGGGTGTATGTGTGCAAGTGTGTGCTAGTGCGTGTGAGTGCGTATAGAACAGGAGTGCTGTTTCTGTGAGAATTGGCATGTCAAAATGTGTCATACGTAATTGGTCGAAAATTGTTTCCAAAGTTTGCCAGTTTTGGCATGTGAACATACCTGGGTGATGTTGGACGGGAGACAGCTGTATCAATACTCTCGGATCCCACTCCATAATTTGATGCACCATTTCCTGTTCTTTCTATTCCCAAAGGGCACGGCTTGATGAACTGAAGATATTTCTGGAGACAGAAGCCTGGGAGCTTTGTCCTGTTCGTTCTTCTTTCACCATTCACAGGTTGAGGGTACGTTGAAACTAAGTTAGAAAATTGCGTCACCATCAAACATTTGAATAGAGCCAGCATTTGTTATTGAACTTGTACGTACAGAAGCAGTTTTGGGAAAGTGTGATTTCTGAAAACCGCTTGCAAGACCTTGTAAGAATCATTCTTGCCAATATGCCTTGGCAAGATTCAATCTTGCAAGGTCTCCTGCGAAGTTTGCCAATCATTTGCCAAGACCCACATGGTAAGATAGAATCCTGCTCTTACCAACATCTTGCAAGTTAAACATCTTGCAAGTTGTACTTTCACAAGACCCCAAAATAGCTCTAAAAGCCAACAAAATAGGACAGAGTTCCTTTTCCATTATTCCATGCACAATGTATTCAGGCGATGGCCTGCCTCAAACAACACTCTTACTACCATCTTTTGAGTTAAACATAAGATGAACACAGTTGAGGCCTACAAGTTCACCAAAATGCAGTAGCAAAGGTTCAGTAAACATGAATAACTTCTGATTCTATTTTGTCTCGTATCATTTGGCATTATTTTGTCCGGTTTCAGTATCACATTCAAACTCATAACTATGTACTCATGCACAGATACATACATTCCTCATCCTGGTCTTGAATAGCTAGATTCTTCCACTCTTCGCCTCATTGCCAGGGAAGGAGGCTTGACACAGGTTGCGGGCCGAGGCCTATTTTCTGGCGTACCCTTGATTTTCGTTGGATACATGGTTGCCCATGTCAACTTGGCTGGAGCTGGAGCTCTTCTATGTAAAATTCTGTATTAAAATTCTGTGTAAAATTACACTCGCTCAGCTACTTCCACCCTCGTTCGCCTACGCAAGTATTTCGGTGCCAGACAGCTCTCTGTGCAGAGCTGTAGCTGCTGCTCCCCAATTGCATTGATCCACTTCAACTGCTGCTCCCCTTTTTGTCTGCTTCAGTTGCTGCTCCCTGATTGTGTCCGCTTCAGCTGCTGCTCACCGCTTGTGTCCGTTCGGTGATCTGAGGTAATACAAATAGTGATCGCAAAGTTTAGTTAATCGCATTTACACAATACTACGCTTCTACACGCCAAAATGGGCAAATCTGTGGGTATTTGTGATGCTTTCAGAATTTGTTAACTCTGCGAGTTTGTGTACATCTTTCCCGAGAGTGCACATTAATTTTACGCAATACTACGCATTTACAAGCAAAGATGAGCAAATCCGTGAGAAGCGCTAATTTCTTAACTCTTCGCGAGTTTGTGTATAACTTTTGACATGGGATATGTGCATGGTGTGAATTAGATAATACCTTGAATGAATTTGATGCGGTCCACTGCCAGTCTTTGAATAGTGGCTTTGCGCCGATGGTCCATTCATGTACCTGTACAAGAACTTGCCACATAATACCCTATTGGTGTGGGGTACAACCCCCAGCACCCTCACACAGAGGGAGAATAATTCCTCCACTTCCCTCTGCTTCATGTCGTTGGGGACAAACAGCTGTTAAAAAAGAACACATGTATACAACGAGCACCATCATGGATAGTGACCAGTACTACATAATTATAATAATGAAAGCTTCCCAGTTAATAGTCTTTGAATAGTGGCTTTGCGCCGATGGTCCTTTGATGTTGTTGTCCCAGTAAAGTTGCTGTTTACCAACTCCTCTTTAGAAACAGCAGCTTTAAGGCAGATTTTCTAGTCTAGTCCCGCTCCACAAACATCCCACTTCCGTTACACACACACACACACAGTTTCTCGACTTCTCGTCATAACTTCTCCACCTCCATCCTTACTTTTTCAGTGGCTTCCAACTTCATGTTTAAACTTTTTGATGTCATCTTGAAGTCGCCCCTTGTCAGTCCTTAGCTTGTCCATTCCCCCCCCCCCCCCCCCCCCCGAGCTTTTGCATGGCATCCCGTAATTCATGCTTAAGTAGCTAGCTACTTCAGCCCTTACACTCTCCCCAAGTTCCTTACGGCAGCGCTGATCCCGTTCTCGATAAGCAGATCCAGTTCCGAAGTGTCCGTATGTTCCATGCTGAGAGTTTAGTGGCAGCAAATCAATGGTTACACACATAGAGACCTGATTGCCAGGCAGCTGCAGAAAAGTTGGTGGTAATACGAGGGTAGAGGCCGGTGGATAGAGTGTGCTGGTACCGAAGATTTGATCGAAGTGGCAGGTTGGGTATAGACCGAAGTGGCAGGTTGGGTATAGACCGAAGTGGCAGGTTGGGTATAGACCAAAGTGGCAGGTTGGGTATAGACCGAAGTGGCAGCTGCAGGTCACAAGGAAAGTTGGCAGTGCGCGGGTAGAGGCCGGTTGATTGAAGCGGCAGGTTCGCAATGCTCATAGACAACAAGTTGATAGTGCTCAAAGATACCGCACTCAATAGAGAGATTTTAACAAGTTCATGATCTTTATGCAAACAAATTTGCCGCGTTTAACACACTGCGCAAATATTCTCTACTGACTTAAGCAACTAGCTATCTACATGTATCCTGTCAGGGATAATGGTGTACCTGCCTTCATAGGATGGGCTTCCTAATAGGTCCATCCTCTTCCCCCCGAACTCAAAGTCTGTCATTTGTGTATGTAAGGGGAACACTTCCTGTAGACAAACTAACTATATGCATACTGTAATTACACTGTGCAACGCACACCATCATAATGATAATACCTGAACAGGCATACGTGAATTGGGTACCCCCCCTTCCCTTCCACACCTCAAGGGGTCTCTTCCCTACTGTCTCCCCATTCAGATGTTGAATAGTTCCTTTGGAGCCTTCTTGGTCCATAAACTGGAGTGATTATACTGCCGCCATCATAGGCAATCAGTGTGGTCTACATGTACATGTACATAGGCTGTGTAAACTGTAGTATTCATAGTGTACACTGTGACTGTATTGTCTGTCCATTAGTTACAGGTATAGTATTGTCATTACTAATGCCTTCCATAGCATGTGTCCTGCACCTCAGTTTTCTTCTAAAAAAGGAGATTTGCTGCTTGGAACATTGTTGGCATTGTTGGCGTCGGAATCCTCAGTCGAGGACGGGGTGGGGGAGGGCGTAACTGGGGGCTTATTACCAGCGTCAGTGTCAGTGTTGTTGCTGTTGATGGCCCCAAGACTGACATCTGAGGCCAGTTGGGTATTCTGAATATTTTGATTGGGAGGTTCCTGGGCACTTACAGGACCGCTGGTCTCAAAACATAGGAGAGGTTCCAGCTTCCAACCAGTTTGCAGAGCGACACTTGGCCATTCCTTTTCAAGATGGTCAATGTCACACTTGCTCCCCCTGACTACGAACCACCATTTCATAGTTGTTCCATCCATTGTCTTTTTAAATTTTCTCTTAATGGTAAGATTTTTTCCAATGGAGGAAGGTGTGGTTTTTTGAATGGCATTCGCTACCATAGAAGTGGAGGTGGACTTTAGAGTACCCCAGATCTTTCTGCTGTTTTCCATAGGAACACGTTTCCTAGTGACACGAGGTACATTGCTGGGGCCACAATTTGAATTTTCAGTAGGCTCAGTTGCCTTACCATTGGATTCACTCCACTTTCCCTTCCCTTTTCCCTTCCCCTTCCCTTTCCTCACCACATGGCTCCACAGTTGTGCAGTGCCAGCCTGCTTGCCATGCGATGGTTGCGCTTTCAACTGCTTGACCTTTTCCATTAGCGAGGCAATGGCATTACTGTTGTCGGCGTTACTGCGGATGGCTTCTAGGGCAGCTCGTAGTTCGACTACTTCAGCTCTGAGAGCAGCCACCTCTGACTGGAGTTCGTTGACGGCTCTCTTGCGAGCAGTGAAGACAGATGAAAGGCTTGTCATCACCGACCAGGCTCTTGAAGAGACTCTGAGACACCCCTGCGCAGTAGCGGTGGAACCAAAGCTGGCACGTACCCTCACACTGTAGCGCGTCTTCCTTATCTTCAACTATGGCAGCAAGACACAGGTCACACTTCACTCTGTTCGAATTGTTGGCTGTGGTTGCTTTAGCTGCACCGCGTCTTGGTGTAAATGTAGCGTTCTTTTTCGGAGGCATGACATGCTTCGCGCTTCTTGTACCAATATCTCTGCTACTCAGCTACTGTACTCACCTCAATATCAATGTGTACGGTGTGCTTGCGTGATCCAAAAGGTGGTTTCAACCCTTGAAGGGTCAGGCCATTTCTACATCTTTACTGGCCTGACTTTGGGATAGGTAATTACGTCATATCAGCCAACACTGGAGCCCTGGATAACATTATCCACAATTAGGCACATCAGAATCTGCTTGGAGGTCACAGAACTCTGCCGGTTTTTCCACCTTATTTTCGAGATGGTTGCAGCGCACAATAATGCAGACGGTATAAGACCTCACAGCCACATGCATATATATACGTGCAGAACGAGCCCCACCCCTCACACATGTACGTGCACAGGTTAGAAAATTTTATTGCAGTTTAAAACCAGTTCTTGTAAAAAGTCAATGTTGTTGCTGCTGTTAGAGAGGAAATTGACCCGGTGTGAATAGTTTTGAATGCATGAACGCTGTCTAGTTACAAGATCAAAGCTCCGTTGTCATACCTGTTCACATACACATACCCCTCCCATCTTCTCCATCCCCTGCCGAGCATCCCCCAGAAGCTCATCAATCCCATGACAGGGCGACTGTCATACACACCAAGCATTGAACATGTAGCTGGTTGAACAATATGCGAACTTTGCTTTTTCATTCTGAAAGTTTTTGCCATTGCTCAATTATGTCATGCTCCCCGCATTTCCGTACTGCAAGCGATGAAAAACTCGGCTGCGGGGGCCTGGCAACAAGGCTAATTCCTTACTCATTGCCGCTCTCACATTTTAATTACTTGTCACAAACTTCTTACTCGCGTTTCTGCTCAGGTGTATGCCACGTGTACGACCAGAGTCACCTGTATATGAAAAAAGGTGTGCAGAATGACATCAACTGTCGCAACTAGAATGACACAAGCAAGGAAGGAGCAGAGCCATTGATGCTGACTGAGAATGGAACAGAAGTGAATAACGCATTATAGAACAACTAACCAACACATGGCTATCAAGGGGATGAGCCAAAAGCCATGACCAAAGCAAGCAGATAGAGCTTTAGTGTAAAACTGACTACTGCATGATAGCTGAATTTTTTTTTATTGTCCCTGACAACATATGTGCCCTGTAGTTTTCTGCTTGCTGGACACACATGTCATGGTTTGCCCGCCTGTTAGCACCTGGTTTCCTGAGCCCCCACTTCACTCCTGAGCTCATCAAGCTTAGACTGAATAGTCAATGAGACAAAAGTTAGTCAAATACTGAAATTAAAGGTATAGCTACAACATGCAAAATTTGTGTGCCTTTTGCAATTAATACATGTGCTGCCCTTATTGGCAGAATTGCCAGGTTGTTCAGCCAGGCTTTAAAGTTTACAGGAGTTGGACCTATAGAAGGAATGTTGGAAATGATTAAGGTACATTGATTTTTGAGACAATAAATTATAATAGTCGTGTGAATTAGTTCCAACAAATAGAAAATATCATGCAAAGAATGATACAATGGAGTACAGTTATGATGTGAACGAATTATTTTGCAAAGTTGATCAGTGGATGTGTGTCCAACCTGGATTTCCCATCACTTAATTACCTGACTCTTCAGCCCTGACTGCAGTCACGCTAGTTTCCTATAAATATGATGATATAATGATCATAACTATAACTGGCATTGTATGGCATGTACTTTCGGCATGTACTTTCAGCAAAACCCGCTGAAGGTCAGTAATTTCACTTGGCTTCACCTCGTAAAATTACAAACCTTACTCGTTCCAAATTGCACTCCAAATCATATGCTATTACATAATACTAATTGCACTCTCGCGGTATAGGCGTTTTATCAGAAACTTGTTATCACTATATGATTAAAGAAGTAAGAGTGTAGAAATAGTCATGATTGTCTGTCGGACCTGGTGATCTTGCAGGCGGACTTGCTGGTGTACCGGTATCACTGTCACTGATATCGCTGATATGAATTTCTGTGTGAGTGTTGTGAGGTGTACTGCTTCTGGTTATCCATGTTCTGATGTACAGGGTTTTGGGGGTTGTTTTTTTTACATAATATGTATTCCCAAACAAACACCTAGCTAGAGGCCGGTGGATAGAGTGTGCTGGTGCCGAAGATTTGATCGAAGTGGCAGGTTGGGTATAGACCGAAGTGGCAGGTTGGGTACAGACTGAAGTGGCAGGTTGGGTACAGACCAAAGTGGCAGGTTGGGTACAGACCAAAGTGGCAGCTGCAGGGCACAAGGAAAGTTGGCAGTGCACGGGTAGAGGCCGGTTGATTGAAGCGGCAGGTTCGCAATGCAAAGTGAGTAGACAATGAGACTGCAAGTTAGTTCCTCCTCTGATATTGAAACACTAGCTTACCTCTTCAATATGTCATCCATCTCGTCCTGTTGAGAAAGAACAGCAATGGAGTGATGTCACATGATGATACATAAGTACGGCTCATAAGTAGGTTGACAGTGGGCTGAATTAATGCCGGTCAGGTTTGGAGAAACTCTTCTGGTAGCTGGCGAGTCAGGAAAAGCGAATAGTCGTTTATGATGTTAAATTACTGGCAAAGTTTGAGTTGATGTCTCCTGGATGCTAGGATGGGAATGTTTGTAAGATTGAGTAGATTGCTATATAACTGCTGTTCCAATCTTTGAGGCAAAGGTTGTGCATACTCTGCGCAATTAAGGACAGCACAAGCCATGGCCATAAAATCTACCCACACTATAGTGTTTGCTGATGTATATCTGCATTGGAATTGGACGAAACTGAAAACAAATAGCATATTCTTGTTACTGAATGATTGGAGATTCTTGTGAGTATCATTATGGACACCCCTCCCTCATGTGAGCCACAGGATCCGCGCTTTGTCCCATGAATTAAGGAAGATTCCCGAAAAGAAAATTTCCTTGAGAGCGAAAGTTTTAATGCTAAGGACGCTCTTTAGGTTGACTATTAGCTTTCTATCCCGTGGAATTTTTTTACTTACCTCACATAAGCGGAGTAATCGGTGGTTATCCTTCGCTTCACCCCGCCCACAAGGAGAATTCTGAACTGCTATGGGAAGGCAGGAGGCATTTTCAATAAACCCACGGGCTGAATCGATAGGCGAGGATGCACCTTCAAACAGCGAGACGGTCTTGAAGCATAGGGAGGAGGTTTTCCTTTCCGAGACAAGCCAAGCCGTTTTGTGTGCTCATCAGTCCTCCGCTATTACCTATTGTCCTGGTCAGACTCGTAATGCAATTAAGTCACATGTATGCAAGTCACGCGTTGCCGCGTGATCGCGAGACGTTTGTGCGGCGCAAAACAGAACAGCATGAAGAAGCTACCTAGAGATGCGGAGAGTCTATAGCAGCAGTGACCAACACTGGAGCAAGCATTGACAGCTAGCAGTCCATATTTCTTCTTGCACGAGGATCATATGATGACCTTTCACAGCATCTGATTATCTACTTAGCCAACCGCATGTGAAGCGATAATACATGAAAACTTAGAAGGGTTGCTTGTAGTAAGCAGAACTGTCCTTAACTGCATGCACAGAGTACCCTGATCTACAGATTCTCTTGTGTCTGTGCGTGCAGTAAAATTAAATGTGGGATGGTGGACATTATGGACAGACACAAGCTGACCCATCCTAATTTCATCACACACAAATGACAGAGTTTGGGTTGGGGGGAACGCATGGACAAACTTGGAAGTCCGTCAAACGATGGCAGATACGCCATCATCCCCAACTGGTATGTTTAACATAATTACCTCGTAAAACTTGAATAAATCTGCTTCAAAACCGTCTTCTGTAGGTGTCTGAAACAAATGGGCCAGTCATTTATTGTTTGCCGGGCAGCTCCAGCAGGTGTGCTGGTAAGGGGAGAGATTCCCCGTCCAATATTAATGTGTACGGTGTGCTTGCGTGATCCAAAAGGTGGTTTCAACCCCTGAAGTGTCAGGCCCTTTCTACATCTTTACTGGCCTGACTTTGGGATAGGTAATTACTTCATATCAGCCAACACTGGAGCCCTGGATAACATTATCCACAATTAGGCACATCAGAATCGGCTTGGAGGTCATGGAACTCTGCCGGTTTTTCCACCTTACTTTCAAGATGGTTGCAGCGCACCTCTGAAACAATAACACAGAAACTTCATGTCTTAACTTACATGCAGAAATTAATGAATGTCAAAATTATACAGTGAGGTAATCCTCACTCCACCACCATGCTATGCCTACTCATGATCTTACAAGACATAAACATAATTACCTCGAAAAACTTCAATAAATCCGCTTCAAAACCATCTTCTGTAGGTGTCTGAAACAAATGGGCTAGCTTCAGACAGTTGTGTATTGTTTGCCGGGCAGCTCCATCAGGTGTGCTGGTAAGGGGAGAGATTCCCCGTCCAGTATTAATGTGTATGGTGTGGTTGCGTGATCCAAATACAAACAGAACTTACCAATGGCCACTCAGGCCATGACAAAAACAATCGATATCGCTGATAAAAATTTGTCTTCAGCAATGTCAACATCTTCCTTCAGCTTTCCGAGCTCCCCCATCATCTTGTCTAGTTCCCCCCTCATCTTGTCCATTCCTTCCCGTACGTCCCTTTATATCCGGTGAAAGGGTAGGTACAGCATTTATCGGGTGTGTCATAGGTGGGCCACCATATATACCACCTGCTTGTGTCTGTCCATATATAATGACCACTACTGTACACACAGACACATGCAAAGTGATTGAGAATCTGTAGATTAGGGTATGCACAACCTTGCGAGACATGCACAGGTTAGAAATTTTATTGCAGCTTAAAGTCAGTTCTTGTAAAAAGTAAAATTAATGTTGTTGCTGCTGTTAGAGAGGAAATTGAACCCGAGCGAATGGTTATGGATGCGTGAACGGCTGTCTAGTTACAAGATCAAAGCTCCGTTATCATACCTGTTCACATACACATACCCCTCTCATCTTCTCCATTCCCTGCCGAACATCCCCTGAATCTCATCAAGACTGAGTAGACATGAGACTGCAAGTTAGAACTCCATGGTATACAGTATACAGCATTACAATATACATCTGTAGAAACTGCTAACTGCAATATACAACATTAAAATATCCATACTGCAGGTGTTAATCCATGTACCATCTTTCCAATGCACGTAACTTCTGAGTCTCCAACCAAATCTCCCTATCTCGAGTTGCGTATACGATTGCCTAATAATTTGTACTCGCGGCTTTCTCCTGTTTCAGCTGGTCCAGTTCCCCCCTCAGCTCTTGAAACTCCCCCCTGAGCTGGACGAAGTCCTCCTTTAGTCGTGCCACTTCCCCCCTGAGCTCATCAAGCTTGACTGAATAGTCAATGAGATAAAATACTGAAATTAAAGGTATACAAGGAAGAAGAAGAACAAAATCATGTTATATACTCACTCACCAAATAGCAGACATTCCTCCTGTGTGGGTAGAGCACCACCCCCTCCACCCTGCCATAGGGGGAGAAGAGGTCGCAGACTCCCTTCTCCCCCATAGTTATGGGTATGTTCTTGACGAACAGCTGTGGAGAAAGAGCGTAGCAACACATAATATACACTGCATGTGCACACCATCACCCCCGCCCCCAACTCTTCAATAATAGTCCCAACTATGGAGTGCTCCCGTTTTGCTACTAGGTGGGCCTCCGATATGACCGCCAGATGTCATCTCCGTTCATCCATGTTAGTAACCTTGCACTTCAGCCCCTATATACGTTTTGCCCATGTGTCATTTGTAGCTTGTCAGCACTGTGGTGCAACATAGATAATATGTTGCATTGCAATCAAATGGTCGTTAAGGTCATTGTGCAGATGTCCAAATCAGACTATGTTCATTGTGTATAAATTCTCAAAACCAACGTGCTTGAACCTATTTCTTGGTCTGAATGACAGACTGACTTGCTGATAGAAAATCACAATTTATCATCTTGCTGGAGTATAATTTGTTGTACTTTCAAAATGTAACCCACAGTTCATAGTACAATGTAGTCTTTAGAGTAGAGCATTCCAAGGCACAGTATATTGCAACCAAAGCAGCTGCAGCTCACTTTTACTGTTTGGCGATGGGGGCTTCGGCTTCTCCTGGGCCCGGAGCTGGGGGAACGGTTCCTAGAGTGGGAACGGCGGGGGAAACGGCTTGATTCGTTCTAAAAGTGCTTCCAATTTTGAAAGTTCTCTCTCCTTTTCTTTAATTTTGCTCCACATGAATGCACGGGGTAGTATACATCTTGTTAATTAATATGTATAAGAAGTATTGCATGCTCCACATGTATCTTCCTTAGCATCTTCAGTTAGCGCTAACTTTCTAGTTCATCACATAATGTGTTCTACATGGGCTTCTCATTTTGACATCTTCCTAGCGTCTTCATTTAGCCAGTCCAGTTGATCTTTGATTCGTTCCAAAAGTGCTTCCAATTTTGAAAGTTCTCTCTCCTTTTCTTTAACTTTATTTTTCATTGCTTCTTTCAGCTCCCTGTTTGCTCTCTCCAGCTGAGTCACCTTCTGGTTCAGTGCTTTCAGCTGCTGCACTTCTGTGGCTACGTAAATCAATATAGTTAATGAGATCATGGTCATACATGTACTTTGTCTGACACTCACCACATGTTTCTATGCAAGTGCAGCATAACCCCCTCCACCCTCCCATAGGGGGGGAATAACTCTTATAACCCCCTCCACCCTCCCATAGGGGGAGAATAACTCTTTAACCCTCTCCACCCTCCCATAGGGGGAGAAATAACTCTTCTTCAGCCTCACTTGCCCTGACAGTCACACTGGCTGCCTGTAAATATACTAAGTCATCTGTTACGTCTCATAGACCAAGTGTGTTGCTTATGTAGTGAGACAACAAATGATCAATGGACCTAGCTATGCTTTTACGTTGTTCACATAATTGTGGCATTGTCTGTCGGAATTGGTGGTGCTGTTGGATGGCTTGCGATACACGCGTTATGGCTAATGGACTTGGTGATCTTCTTGCTGCTGGTGGATTTCTTGCTGGTGGATTATACAGCTCCCCGTCATCTTGTCCACTTCCCCCCTCATCTTGTCCACTTCCTCCCTCATCTTGTCCACTTCCCCCCTCATCTTCTCCATACTAACCTTCATGGTGACTTCTGCCTTCTGCGCTTTGACATGCCATGCTCACCACATAAATATTTCTCCTGTGAAATAATATAGTCGCAAGACATAATACGTATGTAGCTGCTAGCATTACAATGGAATGTATCCAGCCACCATACAATGGAGGAATATAGGATGTGTAGTTGAGTATACAGTGTAGAATGATGTTAAGGTCTATACATAATTATGCAACTTGATTGAACCCTGCATTTATTTTATCTCATTACACTTCAGGCTGGTGAAAGCTGAAATCCCTCTTCCTTCCAATCTGGACAGTTTTCCAGAGAAGCTAATGATCGTGAGCTCTGACTTCCAAGCATACAAGGGAGACAGCTCATGTTTTTAACAAACATGGTCGTTACATTCTGCATGCCAAACATGTAGTACAGTAGTTAATTTATGGTTTCTATTCTTCCCTGCTTGTATGTTACGAGTTTATTATTTTGTGGAATGTTTCCATGCACACGTGCCATTTGTCATTTTTTGTGTATATTTCTGTACTTGGTTTCCTGCATTGCTATTCAGTTGCTCCCCAATATAAAAAATTAATTTCCTGTACTGTTACAATAGGATGTTGCATCACCCTGATTGCAGCTATACGTAGATCATGTACCTAATAACACTATGATAAATAGTGTGTTTCCTAACTTGCGATTTTGGAAACCTGTATGGAAATCTGGTCTGGAAATCTGTGGCAACTCGAGGATACGGCATGTTTCTTAGGAAACGTGAGTTGCAACAGATTTCCAGACCAGATTTCCATACAGGTTTCCAAAAATCGCAAGTTAGGAAACACTATTTATCATAGTGTAAATTCATAAGCCAGCTGTGTCCTTGCTGTTTGTTATCGAATTGTTTTGTACCTATCAAAGCCAGTTGGTTTTTGCTGTTGTTATTGAATGAGAATTTGATCCCAACATGTCAGTTTAAGCCAGTCGGTTTTTGCCGTTTGTCAAAATTTAGGATTAGTCTCTCCAGTTGACTTACCCTGCAGCTTAATCCTTTTCAGGTGGGCTTAGAAATGACTTGTCACACAGTGTCAGTCGCTCAATAAAGCATTTTAGGGTGCATGCCTACAGTCCAAAGAGACAAAGGGGCCGCATACATCTGCACTTGAAACTTCAGGTCAAACTAATAGAAGTTGCATACACAACGATCATTACACCGTCGACGTCACATAAATTATAGGTTTCACTTCATCCTAGGTTCATAAGTAAGTTCCCTGATACTGCAGTTCCCCAGATACGGCAGAGTTTGGTGCTCACTTGGAGAAATTCCAAGGAAGGTTGTGATGAGAATCTGCAAGGGGTCCATGTGGGAGACAAGAAGAATGATTTTACGCTCGTACTCTTCATCAAGCTTTTTCACCAGTCTCGATGTCCGCAGCACAACAGACATTACACTCTCATTCCCATATTTGGTATGTGCTGGATCATCCTTGTCCAGTTCGGATATTTTGTGGTAGTTTTGACCAGCTGTCATATCAAGTGGACCAAATTTCCTTTCTCTTAGAGCTTCCTCAAACTGGATTGGCATCTTCACCTGCAGGTGGGCATGTAAGATCTCTGCTGTCTCCCTTGTACGCCTGAAGTCAGAACTTATAACCACAAGCTTCTCTGGAAGATCATCTCCATGCTCAGAGTGGAGGAGTGATTGCAGCTTGTCACCAGCCTGAGGAGAGAGAGAGAGAGAGAACGAGAGAGAGAGAGAGAGAGAGAGAGAGAGAGAGAGAGAGAGAGAGAGAGAGAGAGAATGATAGGACCTGGTAATCAAGCTACCAGCTAGTCTCGGTCTGGGAATGAGACTAGCTACCAGCTTCACCTCTCTTGCTTGTATCTTTCCTTTCTCGGTGAGACCATATGAGGGAACCCCAATCTCAGGGTTGCCAACAAGGATGTTCTGCACATTGGACTCACTCTGTGAAACACAACAAAGAACACATCCTTTGAAAGCATGCCAGGCCCTACAAAGGTATGGTGATGACTCAACCAGAGACCCCTTCTGAATGGCCTCAGGGTTTTTTTTATTGGGGGTCAAAATAGAAGTTGAATCAAGCCTCTTCAAAAGCTACTAAGTTGTAGTTAGACGTTGCTGTACCACTAGTGTACTAAGTTTGGTCTGATTGGCTTGAAACTTAGTCTCGTTCCCAGACCCAAACAACCCCAGCGTGGATCGCCCAGATCCAAACAACCCCCAGCGTGGATTGCCCAGATCCAAACAACCCCAGCGTGGATCGCCCAGATCCAAACAACCCCCAGCGTGGATTGCCCAGATCCAAACAACCCCAGCGTGGATCGCCCAGACCCAAACAACCCCAGCGTGGATCGCCCAGATCCAAACAACCCCCAGTGTGGATCGCCCAGATCCAAACAACCCCAGTGTGGACCGCCCAGACCCAAACAACCCCAGTGCGGATCGCCCAGACCCAAACAACCCCAGTGCAGATTGTCCAGACCCAAACAACCCCAGCGTGGATCGCCCAGACCCCAACAACCCCAGCGTGGATCACCCAGATCCAAACAACCCCAGCACAGATTGCTGCTGGGAACGAGACTACTTGAAACTGGCTGACAGGCACCCTTTGTTCGACCTCCAACATGAAAACCATGGCAACAAAAAAATTATGCCAAGAAAGGGTACATGGTCCATGGTAGCCCAGTCTTATTGGATTTAGTGCAGTGTGAGCTAACCTCTCCATGCCTGATGACAAGTATCCTATTTCTCAGTGGAGAGCCTGATGAAACGGTAGAATCACTCTGCTGATCACAGCCGGCCATTGTCTCGGAACCAGATCGTTAATGGAGACTGGGAACCAAAATAACAAATTGGGCGGGGCTGCAGCAAGTAAAGTAAAGATGATGGAATTGTCTGGCAGCTGGCCAACTGCTTGTGAGATTAAAATCCCTCTGAGAAATAGGCTGTACGCGATCAGACATGGAGAGGTAGGTCCACTGGGCGAGGGTCTGGCTGCGCCAGACTATTGACTCTAGTCTCGCGGGCTAGCCCACTTCTGGGCTGGCCCGCAAGACTACACATGCTTAGTGTGCTACATACGTATGCATGGTGCTACATAACCAGATGTACCGCTCTTCTAGAGTGAGGCCAATGTGGCAGGATTGATTGTCTCGGACCCCAAGACAGGGATCAACTCCTACGGACTGACCCAGCGAGGACGGCAGCAGGCCAAACAGGTGTGCCCTATTGATGTGAAACAGATGTCTACACTGGCAGGTCAACTGAGGCTAGATCTCTGATCCTTAGTTCCTTGCAAATAGGATTTGCTTATGCCATAGATCTTAGTCTCGTGCCCAGACCACACCCCCTCGCAGGAGAAGAGTCTGGTGTCTGTTGAGGTTGTGCTGAGTCAAGAGTATCGTTTTTGGACAAGCCAATGAAATAGTGCCACATCATTAAGCAATCATGTAAACCAATGAAATAGACCTACGTCATGCAAGGATATAATCAATGGCTCGTTCAAAATCAATACTGCTGACTCGGCACAACCAAGAAATCGCTCAATAGTCACCAGACCCTTCTCCCCGCGAGCTGGGGGTGTGGTCTGGGCACGAGACTACATAGACCTTATTTGTAAACATAAGCACATTTGATGCAGGCAGCGGCCATTTCTAAAAGTGAAAGGTTAACTATGTAGCTCCTTGCATTACATCAGAGTATATTGTACAATTCCTAGCCACCAATCAGATTACTCACTGCAAGGTATCTAAATCCCATAGTGAAACCTCGTACGGGGTTTCACTATTGAGCCCACAGGCAGTGCACATAATTATCTGTGTACTCAGTCTCTGTGTACGCTTTTGTTGGAAGTACAAATGGTACATGAGAGATCAACGGAGGTGCTAGGCTAAGCGGTCAATGACGGCACTGGTGGGAGGTGAGGGGCGGAGCCATGTGACTGCTTGATCTCGGTTTCTAAATCGTGTAGATCCCTTGGTCCTATATATAGAATGTATCCAGCCATCATGCAATGGAGGAATAGGATGTATAGTTGAGTATACAGTGTAGAATGTCTATCGAATAAGGTCTATACATATGGAACCTGCTCCTCATTTAATTTATCTCGTTATGCTTCAGGCTGGTGAAAAGCTGAAATCACTCTTCCAATCTGAGCACAGTTTTTCAGAGAAGCTAATGATTGTGAGCTCTGACTTCAAGCGTACAAGGGAGACAGCTGAGATCTTGCATACCCACCTGCTAGCAAAGACACCTGTCCGCTTTGAGGAAGCTCTGAGAGAGAGACACTTTGGACAGTTTCACATGACAGATGGCGCAAACTATCAAAGGATTTGGGATCAAGATGCTGTAGACCCATCACACACAAGCTATGGAAACGAAAGTGTGATTGATGTTGCTTTGAGAACGTCACAACTTGTTCACAATCTTGAAGAGGAGTTTAAGAACAGGATCATTTTGTTGGTTGCTCATGGGGACACACTGCAGATTCTTTCTGCCGTGTTTCTTGGCACAGAACCAAACAAGCATAGAGCTTTACCAGATTTAGACAATTGTGAAATCAGAGTGCTAGAGTAGCTACAATGCACAGGAACCTTATACAAACTGATTTTGTAAACCTGAGCTCTGCTGGGTCTACTTGGATGCTACAAGCTTCATTGTAGCCTTTGCAGCAGCTGTTTGGTTCTAGGACTTTCATTCTGTGTTTGCCAACAGTGTTGACCATCCTTAATACAATTACACAAGATAGTATACAAGATATTATACAAGATATCTGGTAGGAAATTCCTTTAGTAGCTCAGCAAAACAAGATATCTGGTAGGAAATTCCTCTACTCGCACCAATTTGTGCATAAACTAGCTAGTAACTATACGTAGCCAAAACTAGTATCTAGTAGCTAACAACTCCTGTCTACATTGCACAGCATTAATATCCACTCATGATAATAGTGCGTAGATATCACCACAAAGTGTTAGCAATTGAGGTCCGGCCATTCATGGTTGGTCTTCATTCGCAGTTCCGACAATATCGGCAGGCTGGGTACGACCAAGGTAGTGCACCAAGGTGACGCCTCGGTGGCATACCAATGCCACAAACTGAACGGCAATGATAATGCCATACACAGCAAAGAAAACTGTCTGGAAAACTCGTGACTCCAGCCTGTAATCAGCCAGCCGAGAGAACTCCAGCGAGTATAGCAGGATGATCCACATGAGGTTGACCAGCAGTAGTACAACCAGCACTGAGTTGCGGAGGCTCTTCAACATGGCCTTGATGTCTTCAATCTGTGTGAAACGGACTGTCACTGGTTTCAGCTTGCGGTCAATTAGTTCATTCCAGAAATCTCCTTCTGATTGGTGTACCTCTTGGGAGTTGTGGTCTTCTCTCTGCTCGCTTGTGGGTGCTTCATTATGTCTCTCTTGTGTGTCGGGGGTTATTTCCAGCTCTGTTGGGGTTATGTTTTCAATGATTGCTTTGGTCCGGTGAATCTCGAGTTCAACTTTGTGTGTGTGCGAGGGTATGAAGGTTTGATATAATCAACTTATGATGGAAGCTCATTCTTGTGCTGGAAGTTACGTCATTGATCGCACTAACTACTGCTCCATGTTGGAAGACGTACATGTATTAGTTGCTGCCTGGAAGCAACGGTGTGGTTTGTACATACCAATTTACCTATTCTTGTCACCTGGTACCTATCACAGAGTCGGTAGACTCTGTATGTAGGGATACGACGTACACGCAATATATGCTAATACAAAATAATCTCTCCAAATCTCAGAAACGGTACACTTATAAGCCTTTATAACCACATACCGTTCATCTTCGAGTGTTTTCATGACCAACAAGACTCCTCGCGTCGCGAAAGTACCGCACCAGGTACTCGCAAAACGGGCAAATTGTTTTTCTTTCTTCTTTCTTTCTTTCTTCTTCTTTCAGACGGGCTAGCTCAACGTCGCCTCAATCCTTCATGATGGTTTTCGCACGAAACAGCAGCATTTTACACCGAGCAGTGCACCAGCCCATCGCTTTTTGGCAACCTCCAAGTCTTCACCAGGCGGCTACAGCTGCCCACTCAATAACTATGGCTTCATTTGTCACGCCATTTTCATGTTTGTACGCATGCGCACTTAAACGATCACTTAGCAACGATACGTAATTATTATTCAAGATCGCTGAATTAGAAGTGCCTTGCGCTGTTGTGTAAACCGTAACGGTACTAGACCATGTACGGACTGAGGTAAATTCTCTGTGCTATATATGTTACTAGACTGTGTTCTGTGAGAGGGGTGAATGCCTATCTAAAGACTCAACAATGTGTCACTACTACTATCTGGTATAGCTATTTTACCTACAGCTCAGGGAGCACTGGCTTAGTATCCATCCAGAAAAGGGTTGGCTTTTGAGATGCTTGGGTCTGATTCTTCAGCCATTGCTGGCAGTGTAAATGCCAGAGTCCAGTATGCATGCGCCTGCTGCTAAAAAAATTTGACATAAACAAGTAATAAAAAACATTTAAAATGTAACAGGATGTAGGGATACCAGAACCGCAAAAAGTAAGGAAACAAGGTAGGGATGATCACACAAAACAGTGAAGTATACAATCCCCCTACATATCTTTTTTCATTATACACGTATTATGGAAAAAGATCTCTGTAGGGGGTTGTATACTTCACTGTTTTGTGTGATCATCCCTACCTTGTTTCCTTACTTTTTGCGGTTCTGGTATCCCTACATCCTGTTACATTTTAAATGTTTTTTATTACTTGTTATTGTTGGTGTGTGCATTTTCGTCAATTATCGTCACCGAGGAGTGCTAATTTTTTTCACCGCAGACCCTTTTCTTCCACTTCAGTAGCTAAACTCACCAATTGTCTAGCCTCGTTCCCAGGCCTCCACCCCAGCTTTTGTCGCTTGCAGTACAAAAAGTGCGGAGCAATTGCACACTACAGTTTTCGTACTGCAAGCGACAAAAGCTGGGGTGGAGGCCTGGGAACGAGGCTACCAATTGTCCATATCTGCAGCAACGATCCCATGACACATTCTCCATAAAGGTCGGTACAATAGTATACGGTGCTGATTGGTGCTGGCCGATAATTGGTAACTTAAGTATTCATAAGGGATGATGTGTCCACAATGGCTCACCTGGAGATGGATAGAACAGAAATTTCAGAGCATTCTGCAACCTCTGGAGGTGTGCTGCAGTGGCCGAGACAATACAAGCATAGATACAATGTTAATCAAACAACAGTTTGCACAGTGGAAGAGATATCTTATGGCTTACTGATAACTAAAGGGCTCAGAATAACAGTACGCTAAAGCACTAATCTGTGAATTCCAAATCCCAATATAGATATTTATTATGAGGTTAATGTGGGTGGCAGTGCCCCCGATGCAGGGGCGCCAGAGCCAGTCCCGCAGGTCCCACGGCTGGACCAATGCTGACCAAGCACTTATTTTAAAAAAA
Source organism: Axinella damicornis (assembly GCA_963931865.1). Classification (NCBI taxonomy): domain Eukaryota; kingdom Metazoa; phylum Porifera; class Demospongiae; order Axinellida; family Axinellidae; genus Axinella; species Axinella damicornis. Next base: position 1,334,933 of record OZ007516.1, on the reverse strand, counting down.
TCATAGAGTGTACAGTAGTCAGCGTTTCGCTTGATCGCAGAACCGTAGCACCTTCGTGCTTTGCACTGCACTGTCACCGTTTTCTGTGACCATCTCACTCTCGACATGGAAAGGAAATGTGCGTTGGCTGAAAGCGTTTTTCTCGTACTTCACGAGCATCACGTAACGTGTGGGGAGGAAAAATGGTGTTGCTGGGATTCTGACTTACGAGCGCGTAGCTACATCCTAGTTTTCCGAGGCTTCCACCGTCCAAAGCCGCGACTATATATGTATGTTTTCACGGGTCTTGGTTTCAAGTCGCGTCAATTTTCATGGGCTAGGGACGAGACCAACACATACGGAGTCAGGACAAATGCACCAAAAACTGGTACGGTCATGGCCGTACCAGCTGTTCCGGTGGCACTGGCCCTGGACTTTGCATGTTTCTCTCACTTACAGAATCCATTCTCTACTATCAAATGTAACTGTACCCCTCTTGTGGACTCCAATTGCCTTCATCTCTTCAGATGTGAGATCCTTGAGGTTTTTAACGTCCTCCTTAGTGCTGTAGCCCTCAGCTTCGAAGGATTCAGTGTACTCATCCAGCTCCAAACTAACTAGCCACTCACGTACATTTTCCTGTGGGGAGAGAACCACATGTAGAGATGGGATCAGGAATTAGTTCTTCAGAGGATAATATCACCATATCAACATGCCGCAAGCAACTTACAGGAATTTGAGTCTCTATTAGCAGGGAAGGGAGTGCTGTTGCTGCATCCTCTAACCGAAGTCTGAATCCCCTCTTGTCTATACCAATAGCCTCAAAATCCTATAAGACGGAATTTCATATACCAGTAATTATTATCTACATTACTTAGTTTATGGGCATTATGGCATGATATTGCGCGCAGTACCAGGCCTAGTAGTAACAACCATTTATACCGTATTTTTGTACTAAATAATTGTCACAGTGAAAACCTCTTGTTACCCCCCCCCCCCCCCCCCCCCCCCCCCAATAATACCTTAACTTTGTAGCCACTCGGCTAGTACTAATTATAGGACCTGTATACAAGTACAGCTTGTAATAAAGTGTACATTTCTGCATGCACTGTTATGGTTTTTGTATGACATTGATTCAATACATGTCTTTGTATCATTGCATAGAAGCCTTTTTGTTCCAAGTTTATAAGGCCTTTTGGCCAGTGGAGGCCTGCTCTCCATGAGGCCCTTTTTTCCCTTCTGTTTTGTACCCCTTATATTGAGTTGTGCCACACTTGCCAGTGCGTGTGTGTTGGTTTCCACTATTTCAAAATCCATCAACTTGAAATGTAGCTAGACTAGGCTGTTAGCTAGCTAGTTACTACATAGCTTGAGAAACATGACTCACAGTATTTCAATATTTGCATTCCTTCACCACATAACTAATTAAAGATGTGAGCTAAAAAGTCAGTCATGGGCAATTCAACTTCACAATGCTATAAATTGTGGACTCAAACCACTGCATGTCTCCACACATACACTTGTAGCTTTCACGGCATTGTCAAGCTTGCTCTTCTGAACTAATAGTTTGAGCTCTTTATCATCTGTGGTAGTGTAGCCTGTCAATGCGTCAAGACTCGGGTAAAACATTGACATTACACTGTACTAGCTAGGTCAAGGAGATCTGCCACATACAAAGCAGAGAATTCGAATATAATACCTCGCTCTTCATGGATGAGATGAAGTGTTTGGTGGTGTAGCCATGCTCTTCAAAGTTCTTAATGTAGACCTGCAATGGAAAACGTAGCTACTTGACAGTCAGTTGATGAAGAGAGAACACGTTTGAGGTAGGGATTCATGCAGTGGGGATTAAAATCCAATTAAGTTTCATCCATAAAGTGTTGCATGAGAATGATGAGCATTAATTTTAAATTAAACAATTAATGGGTGAAATCTATAAGTTAGCTAGCCAGACTATCCTAACCTCACACTTCAGATCAGTCAGCCATTGCTTTGTCTCTTCATTCATCTTGTACCCTACTTGCACAGTGGGAGTTGGCGGCCTGAGGGCTGCAAACAAACCACTCCAGTCAATTATGTCAGTGGGACCTACTGCAGATTATTATACTGCAGATTATTGGTTAACAGGAGATTAGCTAACTACTTGGACCTATGTTTGCTACAGTCGTTGCTGTAAGTTGATCAGTCAAGCCAGAGCTTGTGGCAATTACCTGGTGCGTTCTGTATTCTCCACTGTTTCATGTCGTAATTTCATTGGTTATAACCTTAAGTTTGGTCATTCTTTTGTGCGTAGTTATAATTCTGTTTCTATGTCACTAGCAAATTTAATCATGGAGATAAAAGATCCGTCATTATTTGTCAATGGATTTGTGCAACATGAGTTAAATCAGTTAGCTAATTTTATTTCAACTATGTAATATAGGTAGTATCTATGTGTTGTGTACACCTTATGAGGTGTGAATACATGTTATAATAATATTACAACTCCAATACCTGCATTACGAAGTAACTTAATTGCCACTTTGAATTTCAATGTGCTTTACAATTTCCAGAAATAGACTGTGCTAAACTCATGCCATTGCACATGGGTCCTCAACAGAATCGAATGTTAACTCAATGCTCAGTTTGAACACACTTTCTCATTCTGAACCAAGAAGCATTCAAAATGTTAGCTAATAGGAGAGCCATATCTCATTTTGAATTCATGATACTACTCATGCACATGGATGATACTTACGAGGTGGAGAGGGTTCCTTATGAGGAACCTCTAGAGGCTGTTCCTCATCATTTCCATTCTCCTCTTTTCCCTTTTTATCACCACAGCAGCTTGCAAAACACAGCAACACTCTTCCCCACGCACCCTTGAAGTATTCTCTGAGTGTATCTGTAATCCCTCCACTCCCGCTCTTCCCCTCTCGTGTGCCCCAGCTCTGGCTGTCAAGATTGGCAGCTGAGTAGATCAGCAGGAGGAGGTAACCAGAAGGAAGGGCGAGGACATACCATAGGCAGTGCAATAGGCAGCTAAACTCGGGAAGATGAAGGACAGCAGCAACAAGAAACGTGAATGAAAAATAACAGAAGAAGATGGTGTTTGTGCTGACTGGCAGCTTGAAACTAGGGTTACCAACCGTGTTGGGAAGGGATCCTAAATACTTGGCTGCCTTTACACAGTTTTCATAAGCTTTGAATTCTGAATTTGAAGGAGTGCCATTTATAGGAACCACGGGTTTCAGAAAGTTAGAGCAATTGGGTGCCTGCAGGAATGTCAACTTTGGGTTGGGGAATATGTTGTTGATGGTGTCTTTGAAGATACCAGCTACAACTACCGCCATGATGACTGCAAATACAAAGGTCATCAGTTTGGCGATATCAAGCTGAGTTTTCTGGGAGGTGTAGAGGCATATGATCCCATAGATCATGCTCACTACGATGAGAACAACTGTTAGAGCTATCGTAGCCTCATTCGACAATTTGTAAGCTGACTGCAGGCCAGAAGCTATCACAAGAATCACAGTTGCAGGGGAAACTGCTGTTGAGAACATCATGAGAGCTTGGAAGAGAATGAAGAGGAAGGAGACAGTATCGTTTCCCCGTGTGATACTACGTGCTTTGGAAATCAACAGAGCCAGGTTGGCTATGGTGGAGGGAATCCAGCGGCGACGCTGCTTGAAAAATTCATCGAAAGTTACAGGACAGTAAGTGTAATCTTTCGAAATCGCACAGTACTCAAGCCTCCATCCTCTTTGGATCAGGAGAGTACAAAGCCAGCGATCCTCACCCATATCCTTTGTGAGAAACTCCATAGCGGTTGTCACGTCAGTTGAGTACTCCTCGATGGCTTCCTTCAAGGCACTGCAGCGGAAGATGCTGAAACATCCCGGACAGCACAAGACACACCCCAGAATGTGCTCAGCAGGCTTTTGAAACCAGTGGCCAATAGCATAGTCAAAGATCTGATACCAGTACACTGGTCCGGAGCCTTTGGGGTGTGTCCTGGCACACACTGCACCTACCTTCTCATTTGAAGCGAGCATATCTAGTAGGACAATGGCTGATTCCGATGTGAAGTCAATGTCCGCATCAGTGGTGAGGATGAAAGTGTTGTCAGGATCAAGGCCATCTTGCTGGATTCGGTACTTTATGATGTAGTTCATGTACATAACCTGGCTCCAGCGCTTCTTGTTCTTCACCTTGAGGTTGTCTTTCATATGGACAGTGAAGGGCATTCCGGAATCGTTGCTGCCCAGATACCACATCAATCGGTACCCGTATGGAGTCTTCTCCCTCTGACAGTCCTGTAGTCGCACTTTGACCGTGTCCTCCAAAAGGGAGACAAGCTGGAGAGCAAACTGTGTGACTTGGGTACCATGAATGGCACCATCAAAGAAGATATGGGATTCAAATCTGTCATATTCACCGTTGGGGTGAGCTTTTTGCTGTTTTTTGAAGTGGTCTGCAACTTGATAGATGGAGGTCAGCATCTGTCTCATTTCGATGTCGTTTTCGCGGTACATAGTGGAGCAAATAAAGATTGTTCTGGGAGGTCTTTGGTTTCGGTTCTCCGTTTGAGCTTGATTCTTACCTTTTGTTGTCTGTCTGTTGAGCATTATCTGCTGCTCCAAGAACACTCCATCGTAGTAGGGTGTGAGAAACATTACTGTGTCCTCGGCAAGAATGATATTGGAACGAGTACACAGGTAGTAGCCCATTGCAAGTATTTCACTAAGCCAAAGGGCTGAGGCTATCAGGGGAGCAGCTGGATACATCTCGTCAAAGGCACCATGTTGGTTGTATTTTGGGAAGAAACTCTCGTGATCTACTGCTACTGTAATACTTATATAGTACCAGGCAATTGCTGCGGGAGTGGAGAAGATTAGGGGGAGGGCTAGACCGCACCAGTGAAGAGTCATTTTGCAAGCGATCCACACAAATATATAAGCAAATAAGGTCGTCAGAATTTGGACAAGAAAGGTTGCAAGGTCATCACCCCTCCAGTCTAAGTTGAGATTGCAGCTGTCGTACAGGCACCATGGGTCAACTTCATGGGGGGTCAAGTACCTGAATACAAGGTATGATACAAAGGGGTAGAGGAGCACCTTGAAGCCTGAGTTGATGAAACCTGAAGGAGAAGTTAAAGCAACGATGGTATGCAGTGAACGCCTCTCCTATGTAGCTAGTCATGTGTACACTGCTACTAACAGTAGTACGTAGAGACCGGTCTCCTTTGACCAGACGGAGATTCTCCCGTTATAGCTTGCATACTTAGCTAGAATGTTCACACTGGACTTACAATAGACATCGCAATAAGAACTATTGGGAATGCAATCACGGATCTGAGAAGCTTCTCTTCGGCACGCATTATGTAGCCCACGTAGACAGCTAGGGTAACAATCCCAGCAAAATGTACGCCAAGTGCAATCAATTTGATGGTTCTATTCTCAAAAATTATTCCTGAGAGTTGCTTTGGCCTAAGCGGCCTGGTGGTAACTTGTCTGCAAGGAGTGCGTAGCACATCAATGCCAATTTGTGCAAGGAAGACTCCGTTGAGGAGGAGGATGGAGATATCCGGAGGGAGGTAGCTCAGTACAAGGAAGACAAAGACACTGATGGCCAATACTTCAACAGCAGAGAAAAACAGTCCCTACAGGAATGGCACAGTACATGCAGTAGAAGTTACTTAATCTGCAGGGAGAATGCAAGTAGCTAAGTAGCTATAGGTCTCTAGAGTAACCACATGATACCATATATACATTTAGGAGGGATGAATATTATTGTACTGAGCCAGAGACCATATTTGCAACTCTGCGAACATATATCTGTAGATTAACTACGTAACTTCGTAATAATGTCCAAATGCTGTTGCAGCACATTACATGCATTTCTGCTTAATAGCAGCACATTACATGCATTTCTGCTTAATGAAGAAAACATGGATGGATGCATAACTAACTGGGTGAGTAAGCTGTTCGGCGCCAGATTACTCACGCGTAGGCGAACGAGGGGGAAGGAGCGAGCAAAGCTACTTGTTTACCTTATCTTGATGTTTTGATAAGGACATTTCCTTGTATCGGTAGATTGGATTAGTAGAAAATGATTGGTGTACTGGGCTACCGGATTACTGGAAATAATATACCGCTAAATTGGATGTACGCAAAATTGGATGTACCGTTTTATTAGCATAAATAGGGTACCATCCACAAGAGTCACGCTTGACTCTTTAAAAGAACCAACCTTTCTGTTAAAGCAAGGCAGACACTTGTCTACAAGTAGCTATATTCATGAGCATGGTATCATGTGCAGAGCTGCTGCTCCCTGATTGCGTCGATCCGCTTCAAACTGCTGTTCCCCGTTTCTGTCTGCTACAACTGCTCTTCCCCGATTTCAACAGCTCCTCTGATTGCATCTGCTTTGGCTGCTGCTCCCTGATTGCGTCGACTTCAACTTCTGCATGCTCCCCGATTGCGTCCACTTCAACTGCAGCTCCCCGATTGCATCCGCTTCGACTGCTGCTCCCCGATTGCATCCGCTTGTAGCCTCACCTGTTCTGGAAGATTCCAGCCCATGCCCAAAGTTCTCAAGCATTCTTTGTGGAGCTCGACTCGGGCTCAGTAAATTGAAGTATGAAAGTTGCCCGTCAGGTGTCTTCCCATCTATATATGATTCCAATCCTACGGTAGTGAATTTTGAAACTACTAGCATAACTACCAGTTAGGTATGCATCATCTGCTGGTTAGTTTGCAGTGATCACTGAAATCACTCCATAGCCTCGTTCCCAGGCCCATGCCCAGCTTTTTGTCGAACAAGCTTTTATGTACTGCAACTGCAAATGATGAAAAGCTGGGAGTGGGCCTAGCCTGGGAATGAATGCGGTGTGCGGGTCTGGCCCGGCCCGAACGAAGCTAACCACTTTATTTTAACAGAGTATTATTTCCCCAGAGTATCGAGTCTCTTCCCCAGGCCCCATGCACTGGGAATGAGACTATAGAGGTAGTCTATCGAGCTAGACCAAATTTCTCTCGCTTTGGAAGTCGCATTCTGTGTAAATCCGCAAACGGCAAATGGTACGCCATTTTCAGAAAGGAATTCAGTGACGACGCGCTGAAAGTTTGCACTTTGGCAATTGGACTGTAAGCCTAAGTGGCGACAAACCACCGCAGACTGGCAGCATTCGCTCTTACGTCGGCGTGGCAATGTGCAGGCGCTTACGAAAGCTCTTCAGAAGGCATTTCAGCTTTTTATCAATGTTGAAAGTTACTACAGTAGCTACAAAATGACTGAGGTACGCTGAATAGCCAGAAAGAAGGAAAACGTGTACAGTTAGTGGCACGAGAAGTTCACATTGAAAGGTGCACGACTTTCTGCCACGCCTAAAAAGGATGGTTTCAAGGCGAGCGCTTTGACCAGTCCTCCAACACAGTTTGAACCCCTCAGTAATGCTGCTAGATGACGGCTAGCCGCGTGAATGCTGTGTGCACACCAAATCAGTAATGCTAAATTTGAACCGAAACTCAACTTGCGTTCGCTAATCCCAAGAACTTGACCATGCCGCATAAGAAAGGTTCAACCCGCCAGCTAGCAAAGCTGTCAAAGGAAACGTTGCCCGTTGTGGAAGCGGAGGCAGAAGCGACCGGAGACGAGAGAGAGAATGCTTCCTCCGTGGTTTGTGACATTTGTTGCATGCATATTGAAGATGCTACGGACACGAGCGAGGGCCAGGACGCACTGTTTTGCGAAGGAGAATGCCAGTCCTGGTATCACCGCAGGTGCGTGAGAGTGAGCCGAAAGAAGCTTCAGCAACTGACTGCGTCAACAGACCCGTTCCTGTGTCCATGTTGCGTGTCTCAGAAACAGCAAGAGATTATCCTGGGACTACAGGGCAATGTGCTAGCGCTGAATGCTGAAGTTCTCGAGCTGAAGGCAGCAGTGGAGAAGCTCCGGCAGTCTACGTCTGCCGTCGACAGACTGGAGGGCGTGGAAGGCTCGGGCAGTACAGGCAAGTTACCTTGGAATGTGGTAGCTGGTGGTGGGAAACGGGGCAAGCGGCTTGATAAGAGGCTCCCCAGCAACAGCGGGTATAGGCCTAAGGGTACCAGTAACACTCAAAGGGCACCACCTGGTGGCAAGCTTGCTACCTCTAATACTGCCTCTGTTAATGGTTCCTCTGAGCGGGGTCATGCACACAGGAAACGTATACCAGTAAAGGGAGCCAGAAAAGTTTGGGGCACCCTCAGGAGCACAACAACTCTTGCTGTCGAAAATGCCCTCAAAACTCTTACAAGCATAAATGCAATGGGGCTAGTGGTCAAAAGGAAGTTCAAGACGGCACGTAATGACGAACGAGTAACGAAATGGTGGTTTGTTGTCAGGGGTGAGGAGAGTGTTCTAGAACAGCTGCAAAAGGAATGGCCAGCAATAAGTGTTCAGACTTCCTGGAGGCTTGAGCCTGTGTTCATTTATGGTGATGACGCTGTTTGTCCTCCTGCAGAACAATTGCATATTGTTGAACAATCAGAGCAGCCATTGTTGGCTTCCCCTGAACAAGCAGTGCCTCAGCAAAATGCCACTCATCATCAACCAGCTAACCCTTCCTTGCCCGCTAGTCCCCAACCCATTGAAAGCACCAACCCTAGTATGTCGGTCTCCCCTTTAGTATCACAGCCCCCTCAAGGGATGGAGGGGGCCCACAACTAACTTCTTTACAGTCTGACGTGGAGGGTGGTTGCTCTCGTAGGTCCAGTGTACAAAATTCTAATGAGCTCACTATTCTCTATTACAATGCCAGGAGTTTGTACCCCAAACTGGATGAATTACGAGCTAAGTTATTGCTTCAGAAGCCGGATCTAATCTGCATTGTTGAAAGCTGGCTATCTGACGACATCACGGACAATGAACTATTGCTGCCTGGTTACCAGATACACAGACATGACCGAAATAGGCATGGTGGAGGTGTTGTCATATATGTGCTAGATTCTCTTTTATGTAAAGTAGAGTTACAGGGTGGCCCACATAATTTAGAATTTCTTGCATTATCAGTCACATCCAAGTTATTTTTGAGTAAGTTTTGTATATGTCTTTTTTATCGCCCTCCTTCATCTGCAGTTTCTATTTTTGATAATCTGTGTACCACACTACAGCTTCTAAATCCAGCTCAGTTTTCTAGTTTTTTGTTATTGGGGGATTTTAATGTTGATTTTTGTACTCCAGATCACTATTTATTTTCATATGTCAGGGATATTTTGTACAGTTTTTCATTAACCCAGGTAGTTCCATCTTTTACACATGTGACTCCAAGTGGTGGCACAACCCTTATTGACTTAGCATTGATTTCTGATGTAAACCATCTCCAGACCTGTGCAACAGTCCCTCCACTCTCGTCCTCCGACCATCTCGGTGTGTCACTAGGTATTAAATGGAAAACACATTCAAGGCCTCCTAATAATAAACCAAGGCGTGTCTGGATTTATAAGGATGCGGACTTCACAAGAGCCTGTGAACTGATCAATGAAACTGACTGGAACTCCATGCTCTCTGATGATGTTGACATATCAGTTGAACGCTGGACGAGAAAGTTCCTTGACATAATGAAGGTGTGCATACCTCAGCAAGACATACGAAGGAAGCGAAATCTTCCGTGGCTAACTAGCAGCATCATTAGACATATGAGAAAACGTAACAGTATTTTTCAAAAAGCAAAAAGGACTCAAAGGCCCTCTCAATTTGCTGAGTACAAGAGAGTGAGGAATGAAGTGACAAGCATGTTACGCTTAGAAAAACTCCATTCTCTTACTGATGCAAGTAGCAAGACGTTTTGGAAGACAGTCAAACTCGTGAACAAACAGGAAGAATCAATTCCCACTCTGAATAATGATGATGCTAATGCTGTCAGTGACGAGGAGAAAGCACACTTGCTAAATACCTTTTTCTCTAACTGCTGGAACCATGCCGAGCCTCCTTTATCTGAGGTATATGTACCTGAGAGTGTTCAAGATGAAAGTTGCCCTGATCACCTCCTCTGTACTACTGACAAAATCATAGAGCTTGTCAAAAATTTGGACATAGCGAAAGCTAATGGTCCTGATGGTGTATCAGCACGTATGCTGAAAGCTACTGTGTACAGTATAGCTCCCTCATTAACAAGCCTGTTCAACCTCTCCATATCCAAAGGCCATTTTCCAAAAATGTGGAAAACAGCTAGTGTTGTACCCATACCAAAATCAAAAGCTAAACACAGTCCATCTGGCTACAGGCCTATATCCCTACTTTCAATACTAAGTAAGCTCCTGGAAAAGCATTTCCACTCAGTACTTAGCAACCATCTGGCTGAACACCAACCACTTTCAGATATACAGTGGGGATTCCAGAGGGGTAAATCTACCACCACAGCGCTACTCTCTATCACACAAGAATGGGCAAGGCTCCTAGATCAGAACCATGAGATATGCTGTGTGTTTTTTGACCTGCAGAAAGCATTTGACACTGTACCTCACAGAAGCTTGTTGAAAAGATTGGAACAGTTACACCTTCATCCACTGATCCTAAGGTGGATTCATAGCTACCTATTACACCGTGAGCAAAGCGTTGTTGTAAATGGAACATCATCGAATCCAACACATGTGATTTCAGGGGTGCCACAGGGTTCCGTCTTGGGACCGTTACTCTTTCTCATATATGTAGACAGCATCTCTTCCCTGAATCTATCTGAAGGGACCAAGTTAGCATTATATGCTGATGACATGTTGCTCCATAGGACCATTTACTCTACTGCTGATTACGCTGAACTTCAGAAGGACATCGATAACATTTATCAGTGGTCAGTAGCCAATCATTTGTCATTTAATGTGTCCAAGTGCAAGAGTATGGTGATTACCAGAAAGAGGAATTCAAATCCATCAACAATGAGCCTTAACCATATCCCATTGGAAATGGTGTACCAGTATAAATATCTTGGGGTGACTTTATCCTCGGACCTCAGTTGGTCAGCACATATTAAGGAAATTTGCGCTAAAGGAAGGAAACTTTTAGGTCTCTTGTACCGCCAGTTTTCTAATAATACAGACCCAAATGTACTGGCAAAGTTGTATGTAGCTCTAGTTAGGCCGCACCTGGAATATGGGGCTCAAGTGTGGAACCCACACTCTGCAAAAGACGTAGACAACTTGGAGAAAATCCAGAAATTTGCTCTGAGAATTTGTTCAAAGAACTTTCATGCAAACTATCAGGATCTCCTTCAATTTTTTCAGCTTCCCTCCCTCCAGAACCGCAGACTCTATTTGTCTCTCTGTTCATTCTATAAAATTATTAATAATATTGAGTACTTCCCTGCACATTGCCTCCCGTCTCCATCATTGTTACCTTTCTTAAGGTGTAATCATAATCACCAATTTAACATTCCTTATGCACGTACAAACCTTCTTAAATATTCATTTTTACCCACCATCTTATCTGTATGGAATAATTTACCTATTGTTGCTGTAAACTGTACCTCACTTTTGCAGTTTAAACATCATATATCACCACTGTTTACTTAGTTTAGGTGCACACTTATATTAGCGATTGCTATCTGTGTACCTTGCATTGAAGCAGAATTTTCATAAACAAAAAAACAAAAAAACAAAAAAAAATCCCTTACACAGGCCGTGCACACAGACAGAAAAATAAACTCACTTCTGGGGATCAAACATCCTGCGGCACCTCCGCCTAGCTGGGCTCCCAGTCAAGATGTTATCCCACTGCGCCAATCCACCACCCAAGGCGTTAACACCCATTGCAATAATTATACCAAAATTTTAATTTCCCGCTATAATTATGGGCGCGTGCAAAAGCAGCTCTGACCACAAATAGACTAATAGGTCTAGGCACTGCAGCTGCACACATGCAGTTCCAGTGTGAACTTTATGACTCACCGACAACACAACGTTGGGTCTTGGCCAGGGAAAGGTCTTCTTTGTCTTTCCGAACACACCGATTACGAAAGAGCGGACGAAAGCGATCGCGTTCGGGAGGATCATGACGAAAAACAATTGCCAGTAAAGCGACACTGCTGTAGCTTGCATTTGAACTCGCGTTGCCGGTTCCTCGCTGATATTCCAAGTGACAGCGCGCAGCCTGTCAGTTATGTTGACGAGGGTGAGCTTGCTGAACATGCTGCAGGTGAGAACGATACCGAAAAACAACATTCCCACTATAAATTTTAGCGCATAGAGCACACGCCCTGTACGTTTCGATATCCCAGGCCTAGGCCTCCTTTGACCGTTTTGTGGATTCATCACCTCGTTCACCTCGTCCACCTCGTTCTCCTCGTTCTCCGGTTCGGCGGCAAGACCTTCTTGGGTCAACAACGGCCTCTTCTCCTCGAATTGGTTGACGTCGGCCATTTCATAGCGGCGATTAGACATCCATGTGGCCATGGTACTACCATGTGCACACACCTACTGCAGTACAAAATTTGAGACACTGCAGAAAGAAAGTTTTTTATCCCCCTTATAGGACACTGATTTACTCATGAATGAATGTTCAGTCTAGGGTACCGGTATTCACCGGTGATAGTATTCACCTGCAGCCAATCACCGGAACAATTCCATGTGGGGCTTTTTCAACACTAAATTGTACAGTGTAAACATGCAATATTTGTGGGATAGTACAACCGGAAAATAGCCTCGTTCCCAGTCCCACGCCCAGCTTTCCGTCGCTGCTTAGTACGGTAAGCAGCGACGAAAAGCTGGGCGTGGGACTGGGAACGAGGCTAACCGGAAAACACAACAGTCTAACCGGAGACACCTCATAAAACCAGCCAACAAGACAAATACAAATTAGTACATAAAAGGCAACTAGTTTGCTCAACCCAATTTTATCATAACAATATTGAAGTTGTGTTTTGTGTGCCCCTTCAAGTTGTTTGCATTTTTGTATTGTTTGTACTATTTTTTGTTTTTCTCCCCATTTTTCCTTTCAGTATTTGCTGTTTTGTGAATAAGTAGTTACGTTTAGCGTGTCCAGCTGTTTCTAATTTATATTCCACAAGAAGCATAAAAATAAAAACTTAGAATTTAGGGATGGGATGAAACTGAGGGTGGTTAATGGCTTGTTTCTTAGCTTTTTCGAGAGGTGGAATATGACAGGCCATCACTAAATCCTTTTTCACTATATACGAAGTTCAAAGTCCATTGAATAACCCCACTGAGGGGAACGTTGCTACAGCAAATGTACATACATACATCACTATAGGGTTGTTATAACTGAGCTTGGTTACCTCAGTTGCAATTTGAAAGCAAGTATAATGTACCTGTTTAGGAGATACTTTGCGTGGGGACATTTGGCGACAAACAAGTGGACCCTTTTATGACCAGCATGCATTACACATTGTAAACACTACTTTGGTAACAAGCAGGTACATCTTTAACAAGCAGGCACATTGTATGCAGATTGTAAGGGAACAAGGTATGAATCCCAAGCAGGAGTGTCATGACCTGGATCCAGATCACTCTTGAGCTGCATGGGATAGCATTTTAGAATGCCAATTGGAACTGGAACTGGGTTAAGTAAGCTCAGTTGAAACAACCCTAGTCTTTTACAGTGATATATAGCTACAAACAACTTTGACTATCAAGTCAGAAGAACCAAGGAATAGGATCCGGACAGGGAAGCATAACAGCGCCTCATCTCAACATATAGGTATATTAGGGTCATTCCATGTTAAATCAACACAAAAAATCGGGTGAGCCTGTTAGTTCTACCCTTTAAGCCCCATTGACGCCTGTAGGCGTCATTTAGACCCTATGCACTTGTAGGGCTTCTCGTCAGTCCAAAAAGTGGCCAAAAAAGCTTCAGAGGGCCTAGGGACGACTTTGAGGCCCGAACTCAAAAATTTGGTCAGATTTCGGCGCGCCTCCCCCACTAAACGTACAAGCGGGGGGGTATCGAAAGGGGGGGGGGGGGCGGCAGCCCCCCCTTCGCATGTCGTGGGCGTTTTTTGATTTTAATGAGATTCATTGACCCGAGGATTTTTGATTTTAATGATATTCATAGACCCCACCCAGGGCCTCAAGAAAACATGCAAATTGGTGGTGTAAAGTGTGCCATCAGTCAGATCTGGCCCAAGTTTAGGGAAATGCTGGGCGAAAATCCGGCTGACATCCACCTTTGACCTCCGATTGCTGGGCTTGTGGGGGGTCATGAATATCATTAACGGTATTGCCAGAGGGGTCTCTCCATGTGTGTGGGCCCCACCAAGTTTGGCCGCTGAGCAGCGAATGCTGTGGGAGAGGAGTACCTACGAAAGTGGTGTGCGCTGAATGCATGAAAATGTGTGGTCTTGGTGGGAAGAATTCGGTGGTTAAAGGGTTAAGAAACCACTGCACACCAAATTTCAGCTTCTGAAGTGTTATAGCTTTTCAACTGCAACAAATTTAATTTTAGCCTCAGGTGCCCGTTTTAGACTGTGTGCCATGACTGAATTACCCATATCTTCTGATGTGATCAATGTAGAGAGTTGCAACAAGGATTTTCTCGAAGCTCTTGAAAAGCTCTTTCATTTGGCATATACGTTTGATCTGATTAAAGTTCAAAGGTTATGTAATCTGACCTTTGACAAAGTTTTGACAAACTTTTTTTACAAAGACCTTGAACCTACATGTGTTTTTATTCTCCAAGTTTTAGTTTGGGACTAGCTACAATGGGAACAGCAGCTATATATACACCAAAATGTAGTAGCATGTATGAAGTATACACTGTAGCATACACTGAGATAATGGGTCTAAAACCCGTCATGATTACTAACCTGCTTAATTTCTGATCCAACTTAAGCTCTTCAGTTGCAGCTCAGCTTGCTGTCTGTGTCAGTGTGTATGCATTATATGTGCGACCTTTTCGCAGCATTGCTATATTTACAAGTAACTGGCTTCACTTGCTCAGTTACTGCCGGCCCCACATTCACCTACATATGAGTAGTCCTGTTGTGCAGAGGTCTGACAGTCTCTATGACACCTCCATTCGTGTTAGCGTAGTGCAGCACATGACAGTTCCCTCTTCATGGACATGCTTGTCTCTCCCACTACATCTGCGTGAGTCCGGGTAGCTCCTTCTGACTAGTTCATCACTAGCCACCTGAACATGCACATGCAGCTACACTCATGCTTGAAACCTTAAGGTGTCAGGATAAGTTACTAATGTAGGGCTCATTCAGGCTCTCACCAACAAGCAAGGTTCACGCACTATGAGATATACCATTGGATGCTGTGCAGATCAGCTGCACAAGTACTATAGGGCACATGCACTATGCGATCGTACAATCCAGATGGTAATTGCAGTATTTAGCTGTCTTTTTCTCTCAACCTAATGATGATCATGGCCTATAATCTTGAGTACATTACTTGTATGTAGTACGTATAAGTATCAAATCGCCATTTACACAAAAGTTCTTGCACAGGGTTGAAAAGAGCATATTAAAGACCCATGCACCCAGTAAGGCTGCCGCTAGTCTGTATTCCTCAGTTAAGTGGCGAGTAATCAGACCACTTCCAGCTGTATACCATCTTCCCATCTACCTCTAGTACAACTTAAGCTAACTGTTTTGGGGCTTTCAGAAGCCGGTTGAAAATATAGCTAACTTCAGTCTGCTGTCATTGAAAACAACAGGAAATAATGCAATGGTGATTTCAATGCTGCAGCAGACAAATCCAAGTACTGTATAATCATGCTTGATGCCAGCCAGACCCTAGCTCCTCTGTGTGCATGTGTTGCCTTATTAACCACACATATTCAAAGTGAAAACCAAGGTCAAAGGTCAGATGTCAACATAAGGTAAACATGTCAGATTACAAGAGGGCATTACAACTACTTGTAATGCCCGCTGTACAATCACATTAGGTAGCTATTTGATCATGCATGGCATGTGGTTTAAAAACAGGCAAGTACAGTCAAGAAGTATACCTGTAGTTGTAGACTGAGGAAGTAGAAATTTAGTGTGGAGTTGTCTCTCACTTAACCAAGTTTATTGAAGGTTAAGTAATCTGACCTTTGACCTTGGTTCTGGAAAGAAAAAAAACAAGTTTTTTTTACAAAGACCTTGAACCTACATGAGTTTATTCACCAAGTTTTAATTTGTGACAACAATGGGAACAGCAGCTATAGCTAGACCAAATGTAGTAGCATGAATACAAAAAATTAACGTATACGTGCTACTACATTTTGGTATATAGTTGCTGTTCCCATTGTAGTCCCAAATTAAAACTTAGTGAGTAAACACATGTAGGTTCAAGGTCTTTGCAAAAAAAGTTTGAAAAAAAAAAAACACATTCATTTTTCCAGAACCAAGGTCAAGGGTCAGATTACGTAACCTTTGAACTTTGAATGGATTAAACGTCAAACTATTATATTATGCCAAATGAAAGAGCCTTTCAAGAGCTTAGAGAAAATCCTTGTAGCAACTCTCTACGTTGATCACGATATGGGTACTTCAGTCATGGCACGCAGTCTAAAATGGGCACCTGAAGCCAAAATTAAGCAGTTGAAAAGCTCGAGCACAAAGAAGCTGAAAGTTAGTGTGCAGTGGTTTCTTAATAAAACTAACAGGCTCGTCACAATCGGGATTTTTTTTGTGTTGACTTGACACAAAGACGCTATAGCAACACAAAGATAACACACAAATACACACACTACCAGACGTCCTACTGTTCAGAGCAAGTCGCTCTGTTGCCCATATAGCTGACAGACAAATAATTCACAGGAACCCCACACAGTCAATGTAGCCAGAACATTGTCGACACATACGCACATACTGGTAGTAGGAGCTCTCACCTCCTTTCCTTCAGCAGGAGCTCTCACCTCCTTTCCTTCGGCAGGAGCTCTCACCTCCTTTCCTTCGGCAGGAGCTCTCACCTTACCTCTTCAACCACTACCCCTGCTGCGTGCATGCGCATGGGGTAATGACGTGGACATGTCCTGGTGAGAGCTATCGTGCTCGGTCTAGTAGATGACGAGAATGAAAGGTGAGATACGTGTCTGGATACCAGACCTATTCAAACAAGGACGAAAAGAATTTGAATCACTCAATAATACTGTATGCATCGGAAAGCGAATTATTAATGGCCTGAAAATTCAACCAGTCTGGTGCAGTTTGAGGACAGCGCTAGACACGTGTTTCTGCCATGGGAAACAATTCAATAGTCTTCATGAAATATTATACGGCTGCATACTGATCATTCAGCATAGCTGCTCCTCCGATCCTCCTTCTCCTTTATTTCTTTCTTTCTTCATTTCTTTCTTACTTTCTTTCTTCAGACAGGCTAGTTCAAAATTGTATGATTCTCTCAGCAGTGAGCAGTACACAACCTCATCGCTTTTTCACTACTTTGAAGTGTCACAAGGCACTATAGCTATAAACTGCACAAATGATGTTTACAGCTCCCAAACCAGTGCATGTATACGTACTTGCTGGCATATTGAAAACACAGTCATAGCTACACACACTGCACTTGCAACTGACTCAATCTACTATAAATTCTATAATCAATTCCATTCCATTTCTACTGTGATATTGATCAAGGGGGTAAGATTTTGCCAGTGATATTGATCAAGGGGTTAAGATTTTGCCAGTGATATTGATCAAGGGGTTAAGATTTTGCCAGTGATATTGATCAAGGGGGTAAGATTTTGCCAGTGATATTGATCAAGGGGTTAAGATTTTGCCAGTGATATTGATCAAGGGGTTAAGATTTTGCCAGTGATATTGATCAAGAGGGTGCCAGTGATATTGAGATTTTGCCAGAGATACTGTAACATAAGCGACCTCTTAACTCTTAAGGGAAATGCTGACCATAAAGTACTGTTCTAGCAGCTCTGCTCTATCAGGTTAAGACCCCAAGAGGGGCTTATATAGAACCTGCCAAACCTGGGTCATTAAAGTTAGCTACTTGTATCAAGTTTGAGATCTTAGCTCCCAGGTTTAGAGAATGACAACCCTAAAGTTAGTCTCGGTACCAGACTCCCATACCCAAAGGGGGAGGGGGAGTCTGCAGGCAGTGTTGCATACATAGCAATTTGCAGTTTGCGGAATTTCGGTGGCATGAATCTGATTGGTTGATTGCTATGTAATTGGATTGTGACGTGTGACAGGTGGCTAAGTGCTGAGACAGTGAATTGATAGCACAATTATTCATCTAGCACCTCCTTGAGAGCCTCCGCAACACCTTTAATTGGCACTTAGGAATCCTCATGCAAGCTGTAGCCCATAATGGCTCTCTGTATGCAACTGTGCCAGACTCCCCCTCCCGGGGAGTCTGGTACCGAGACTACCCTAAAGTATGCTGCATACTCAGTTGACATGTGAAGCCATAGCTCTGTCAGTATGTCGTGTGACTTAATTGGTTGATTGGTCACAAAATCATGTCAGTTATAGCTACAAAATGTACTCTCTTTGCTGGGAGCACTATAGATGTAGCTATATGCGATACCACGTTTGCAAATCAGCATCGGGGAACTGTCTCCAACACTGTGGAAGGCCAAGGTCTCTATCTCATAGACATTCCGTGCAGATTGTGTGTTCTATGGACTTCTGAGGTAATGGCCAAGTGAAGTGCCGAAGTAGCCTTTTATATGGCTGACGAAGTCTACGTACATGTAGCTATATGTTTGTGACATTGCTTGCAAGCCTGGCAGAAGGGCACTGCCAGCTGTAGCTGGTAATTAAACACAGCTATATAGTCCAGAAAGGTCACTTTGGAAGGTTATAGTCTGGTTCCCAGACCCAACCTGTGAGTAAGGTTGGGTCTGGGAACCAAGTGAAAAGTGATATCTTATACATGTAGCAACACAAAATAGTTTACAAAAATTAATAGTGTAGTTCACATCTCAACACAGAAGCATGTAATACGATAATATTTATTATCAGTTCACAATACACAAACATGTACCGGGGTAATACTTATTTCTACACACAATTATGATAAGGAAAGTTTATCGTTTTCCAACAGCGCGGTGACTTGCGGGCATTGACACAACCAGTGGGTCTTCATTCACAGGTCCAATAATTTCAGCTGGCTGGGTACGACCAAGGTAGTGCACCAAGGTGACGCCTCGGTGGAACACCAATGCCACAAACTGAACGGCAATGATAAAGCCATAAACAGCAAGGAAAAGTGTCTGGAAAGCTCGTGAGTCCAGTCCGTACTCTTCCAGCTGAACGAATTGTAGCGTGTATAACAGGATGATCCACATGAGGTTGACCAGTAGTAACAGGGCCAGAATTGAGTTGCGGAGGCTCTTCAGCATATCCTTGATATCATCAATCTGCGTGAAACGGACGGTCACAGGTTTCAGCTTGCGATGGATTAGATCTTCCCAGAAGTCGGCTTCGTTGAGTCCCTCTTGTACGTGATGGGCTCCTCCCAACTGCACTATTTGTATGTTTTCAATGATTGCTTTGGTCCGGCGAATCTGGAGTTCGACTGTGTGTGTGTGTGTGTGTGCATGTGTGTGTGTGTGTGTGAGGGAATGGAGGTTAACAATAGGGAATCATCTGAAATGCAGTAGCAATGGGAGGGAACCTGGGGAATCAGTAGCGCCCAACTCATGAGCAGTGGGTTAACTTGGTAGTGATAATCTAATCATTGTCCACAATAGGGTAGGGATAGAACAACAGCCAATGATCACATGTTCATAAGGGATGATGGCTCACCTGGAGATGGGTAGAACAACCTCTTCAAAGCATTCTGCAACCTCTGGAGGTGTGCTGCAGTGGAAGAGACATAGCAACACACATGATATCACATCTAAAGTACTGTAATATTGTGAACAAGTAGAAGAGATAACATGCCTTACTAGCATTCAGGACCAAAAGTGGGATAACACTAAACTATGAATTCCATAGCTAATATATCGGTGGGCAGGGTTAGACTAGTGACACGTCCGACCGTCATACTCATTGTGATGTCGATGTTGCCAGATGACACATACAATGTCTGGACCCAGAATCCGTTGTCTAATACGCAAGATTCAAATGCAACTGCACCTCTCTTGTGGACTCCAATTGCCTTCAACTCTTCAGATGTGAGATCCTTGAGGTTCTCTACATCCTCCTCTGTCCTATAGCCCTCAGCATGGAAGAGGTTGGTGTACTCGTCCAGCTCCAACCTGCGCAACCACTCCTCTACACTGCGCTGTGGGGAGAGAACCACAACCATATACAGATTAGAAAGTAGTCAAAACTACGTAGCTCTTCCAAGACATTATAAGTTTGCTCACACCACCATTTTTAAGAACTCATTTTTTCCTTCTGCAATTCAGTTATGGAACACATTACCAGAAGATGTCTGTACGATTCAGTCCGTGTCTCCTTTTAAGCGTACTCTATTGTAACTTGTTGTGTCGCCTCGGCCAAACTTTCCCGCAGAGGATAAATCGCATAACCTCCGCGTCGACGTATCCTTGTTGTGTTGTGTTGTCTAGTTCTTTGTTTGTGTACTTGCTCTTTGCTTACTGGATTACTAGACCTGTAGTCTGTCAGCTTACTAGCTATTTTCTGGTGTCCGGAAATAACAAATTATTATGTAAGAAATAATGTGTACTCAAAGACCCAAGTTCAACATCCAGCGATCAACTCACAGGAACGTCAGTATCTATTGGCAAGGAAGGGAGTTTTCTTGCAGCCTTTTCTAACCGAAGCTTGAATCCTCTCCTGTGTATTCCAATCTCCTTAAAATCCTGTGTGATGGAAATGCATAATATTACCAGCATGGTTTACATGGTGGGAGGTACTGCATGAGTGTACAAGTACACATCAGGAACTATACCCACCACAGGAGCTTATGAGTGCCACTTTGTGGTGTTCATAAGCTCCTGCCCATCCTAACCAGCATTCCTTCATCACATAATTATTCATAAAAATTGAGGCAATAAACAATTTAGCTTGATCATGAGCACTTCAAAATGCTAAACATGGACTTCAGTGCGTGCATGACTACTCTGTCATCCAGTACATAGTGCAGTCTGCCAACAGAATGTCTCAGTGTAGGCCCCTCCTGCACTCTGGATGATCTGAACTACTGACAATGGCCTGTCAATATTAATATTGATGGCTTGGAGTATAATATAGGTAAGAGAATAATATATACCTCACTGTTCATAGATGAAATGAAGTGTTTGTTGACATAGCCATGCTCTTCAAAGTTCCTAATGTAGTGCTATAATGGAAAAAGACTTGAGAGTAAGACAAATAAGGTAGAAACAGTGGGAATTAAAGCCCTATGTTGCTAAAGCTTTCTTCCACAAAGTGCTGCAAGAAATGATTAGGGCAGTCGCTGCATGCTATGACACATATCCAATAATGCTTCCTGGCTACAGTATCTCAGGCAGCAAGAACTGCATGTTGGTACGCCCATTGTTGAAGCAAACGTAACTGTTGTTATAGTTACAAGCAAGTGATCACTACAGTATCTCAGGCAGCAAGAACTGCATGTTGGTACGCCCATTGTTGAAGCAAACGTAACTGTTGTTATAGTTACAAGCAAGTGATCATTAGTAATGTATTCACTTTCAGGCTATAGACACAGCCTAAACAAACATGAAATAGGATGCTGATTAGCTAGCTGGACTGTACATCTCCTGACCTCACACTCTAGACCAGTCAGCCAGTCCTTCGTGTCCTCATCCATTGACTTGTGCTTCACTGGTACGGTGGGAGTTGAAAGGGCTGCAAAAGAACAAGCTGGTCAAATAATATTATGTCAATGGACCTACTGCATGGAGATCAGTGAACACTATAAGCAACTTCTTACTGATGGAACTTAATTAATATTAATTTTAGTTGGCTATGTTTCCAGAAGTAGTCTTGTGAACTCCTGTTAGAGTGAATATGTGAGGTCAAAACATTGCTGACTGTACACAGTAAACTCAGTGCTCAGCTTGAACACCTTTCTGTGAAATCCATCCTAAAAATGAACTGTGTACCAAAAAGCACTTAAAGTGTTAGTAGGAGAGCCATATCATACCAGTGTTTTACTTACGAGGAGGAGAGGCCTCCTTGCTCTCAGAAACCTCTGGAGACTGTTCTTCACGATTTCCATTTTCCTCTTTTCCCTTTTTATCACCACAGCAGCTTGCAAAACACAGCAACACTCTTCCCCACGCACCCTTGAAGTATTCTCTGAGTGTATCTGTAATCCCTCCACTCCCGCTCTTCCCCTCTCGTGTGCCCCAGCTCTGGCTATTGAGGTTGACAGCTGAGTAGATCAGCAGAAGGAGGTAGCCGGAAGGAAGGGCGAGGAGATACCATATGAAGTGCAGTAGGCAGCTAAACTCCGGAAAATGGAGGACAGCAGCAACAATAAATGCGAACGCAAGGGCACCGAGGTATAAGGTACTTGTACTGACTGGCAGCTTGAATCCAGGGTTACCCACTGTGTTTGGTAGGGATCCCAAATACCTGGCTACCTTTACACAGTTTTCATAAGCTTCGCGATCTGCATTTGAAGGAGTGCCATTTCTAGGAGCCACAGGGTTCAGATAGTTAAAGCTAGAGCAATTGGGTGCCTGCAGGAATGTCAACTTTGGGCCGGGGAATAAACTGGTGATGGTGTCTTTGAAGATGCCAGTTATAACTATTGCCATGATGATTGAAAATATGAAGGTCATCAGTTTGGCGACATCAAGCTGAGTTTTCTGGGAGGTGTAGAGGCATATGATCCCATAGATCACGCTCACTACGATGAGGACAACTATTATGGCAATTGTAACATCGTCTGACATTTTGTAAGCCGACTGCAGGCCAGAAGCTATCACCAGAATCACTGTGGCAGGGGAAATCGCTGTTGAGAACACCATGAGAGCTTGGAAGAGGATGAAGAGGATGGAGACAGTATCGTTTCCCCGCGTGATACTGCCTGACTCTGAGATCAACAGAGCCAGGTTGGCTATGGTGGAGGGAATCCAGCGGCGACGCTGCTTGAAAAATTCATCGAACGTTTCTGGGCAGTAGGTGTAGTCTTCAGAAATCGCACAGTACTCAAGCCTCCATCCTCTTTGGATCAGGAGAGTACAAAGCCAGCGATCCTCACCCATATCCTTTGTGAGAAACTCCACAGCAGTTGTCACGTCAGTTGAGTACTCCTCGATGGCTTCCTTCAAGGCACTGCAGCGGAAGACGCTGAAACATCCCGGACAGCACAAGACACACCCCAGAATGTGCTCAGCAGGCTTTTGAAACCAGTGGCCAATAGCATAGTCAAAGATCTGATACCAGTACACTGGTCCAGAGCCTTTGGGGTGTGTCCTGGCACACACTGCACCTACCTTCTCGTTTGAAGCAAGCATATCCAGTAGGACAACGGCTGATTCTGATGTGAAGTCAATGTCCGCATCAGTGGTGAGGATGAAAGTGTTGTCGGGATCAAGGCCATTTTGCTGGATTCGGTACTTTATGATGTAGTTCATGTACATAACCTGGCTCCAGCGCTTCTTGTTTTTCACCTTGAGGTTGTCTTTCATATGGACAGTGAAGGGCATTCCGGAATCATTGCTCCCCAGATACCACGTCAATCGGTACCCGTATGGAGTCTTCTCCCTCCGACAGTCCTGTAGTCGCACTTTGACCGTGTCCTCCAAAAGGGAGACAAGCTGGAGAGCAAACTGTGTGAGTTGGGTACCATTAATGGCACCATCAAAGAAGATATGGGATTCAAATCTGTCATATTCACCGTCGGGGTGAGCTTCTTGCTGTTTTTCGAAGTGGTGTGCAACTCGGTAGATGGAGGTCAGCATCTGTCTCATTTCAATGTCATTTTCACGGTACATAGTGGAGCAAATAAAGATAGTTCTGGGAGGCCTTTGGATTCGGTAACCATGGTACTCCCTTCGAGCTTGGTTCTTACCTTTCGTTGTCTGTCTGTTGAGCATTATCTGCTGCTCCAAGAACACTCCATCGTAGTAGGGTGTGAGAAACATTGCTGTATCCTTGGCAAGAATGATATTGGAATGAGTCCACAGGTAGTAGCCCATTGCAAGTATTTCACTAAGCCAAAGGGCTGAGGCTATCAGGGGTGCAGCTGGATACATTCCGTCAAAGGCAGCCTGTTGGTTGTATTTTGGGAAGAAATTCTCGCGATCTTCTGTGACAGTGATACTTATATAGTACCAGGCTATTGACACGGGAGTGGAGAGAATTAGGGGGAGAGCTAGACCGCACCAGTGAAGAGTCATTGTGCAGGCTATCCACACAAATATATACGCAAATAAGGTTGTCAGAATTTGGACAAGAAAGGTTGCAAGGTCATCACCCCTCCAGTCTAAGTTGAGATTGCAGCTGTCGTACAGGCACCATGGGTCAACTTGATGGGGGGTGAAGTACCTGAATACAAGGTATGATACAAAGGGGTAGAGGAACACCTTGAAGCCTGAGTTGATGAAACCTGAAGGAGAAGAAAAAACAATGATGGTATGTAGTAAGCCTCTCCTATGTGGCTAGTGATGTGCACACTGCTAATATATATCACTGCAAAACATGTTTGTTTAACCAAGAATTTGGTAACCTCAGTTGCAGTTCAGTCGTAGGATCCATCAGGTGACCATGCCTGACCTGTTTGTAGCTATCGATATGAGTCACAACCACTACAATGTGTCGCTTCCGCAGTGCATTGTACTGTCAAACCTTGCAGCTGTGAGCTGTGTTTATCACAAGGACACGTGCATGTTACTTTGAGGTAGCTAACAATACAGTTCGTCATACATTGTCAATACATACATTGGGTATGATCAGCAGATGCACCCCATGACTAGCTATATACGAGCTGCAACTGAGGTGGTTAAAACAACCATGGTGCTTGTGCAGTGTAGAGACGCTCCTTTGACCAGACAGAGATTCTCCCATGCATACTTAGCTAGTCTATTCACTATAAGCACTGGACTTACTCGATTTGTATCTTGCTGAGTGAAATTCATCCACTTTCTTTTTTGTTTTGGCCATCAGATGCTGAACGGGATCACACCAGACAATAGACATCGCAATAAGAACTATCGGGAATGCAATCACGGATCTGAGAAGCTTCTCTTCAGCACGCATTATGTAGCCCACGTAGACAGCTAGGGTAACAATCCCAGCAAAATGTACGCCAAGTGCAATCAATTTGATGGTTTTATTCTCAAAAATCATTCGTATTATTCCTGAGAGTCGCTTCACATTCTCTGACCTGAGCAGGCTAGTGCTATCGGTGGTAAGTTCTAATTCATCATAGCCATTTCGGATCTCACTGGAAGGTCTGCAAGGAGTGCGTAGCACATCAACGCCAATTTGTGCAAGGAAGACCCCGTTGAGAAGGAGGATGGAGATATCCGGAGGGAGGTAGCTCAGTACAAGGAAGACAAAGACACTGATGGCCAACACTTCAACAGCAGAGAAAATCAGTCCCTACAGGAATGGAAATAGTAGCTAGCTTAATATCTACGGGCATCAGGAGCCTAGAAGTTGCACGATGATGCAATCAGTCGATGGATTCAGCTGTGGATCACGTAGTTACAAATGTAGATAGGAAGCAGTATTCACACTGGATAAAATGCAGGACTAGCAACATTAAGTGCATGGGTATTGCTAATATGAGCATGCATGAAGTGAATTCCAAGATGATGTTCATGATATGAATATATTGTCAATATTGATAAGGAGCCTGCTCTCCATGAATTTTTTTGTATTATGCTCTAGTGGTTTTGTGGCTGTGCAAAAGTGGGCACAAACACAGTTTCGGTGAGAATGTTAACTCGTTGACGCCTCATGCACAAAATATTGCATGTTGTAGGCCAACTAAACCTGCCCTGAGAAGCACCTCAATAATACCTAACAGCAGAAAACAGTCAAAACACCGAGGAGAAATTAATATTGAGAGCAATCACGCATACGACCCTGCAAACACCTGAGTGGAGTTACTATTACCGAGCAGTTTCCATCTGATGTGGTCTACCCTTCAATGATAATTGGTGCAGAACACCCTTTGAGTTTCACATTGCCCTACTTTCATTATCACAGAGTCGGTAGACTCTGTATGTAGGGATACGACGTACACGCAATACATGCCAATACAAAAAAATCTCTCCAAATCTCAGAAACGGTACACTTATAAGCCTTTATAACCACATACCGTTCATCTTCGAGTGTTTTCATGACCAACAAGACTCCTCGCATCGCGAAAAACTGTCGCGAAAGTACCTCACCAGGTACTCGCAAAACGGGCAAATTGTTTTTCTTTCTTTCTTCTTCTTCTTCTTCTTCTTCTTCTTTCTTCAGACAACTTAGCTCAACGTTGCCTCAATCTGTCACGATGGTTTTCGCATGAAACAGCAGCATTTTCAACCGAGCAGTGCAACGTCCCATCGCTTTTTCGCTACCTCCAAGTCTTCACCAGGCGGCTGCAGCTGCCCACTCAATAACTATGGCTTCGTTTGTCACGCCATTTTCACGTTTGTACGCATGCGCACTTAAACGATCACTTAGCAACGAACGTAATTATTACTCAAGATCGCTGAATTAGAAACAGTGGGGAAGATACGTAGACCGATGTGTTGTCAAACGAGGCTCTTCTGAGGTTAGTCCCTGTACGCATGATTTAGCTAAGCTTATATTGCTACCTATACTGTATTCTGTGAGCAGGGTGAATGCCTATCTCAACTCTCAACACCCATATTAATGTCCCTACTATAAACTGCCTATGCCATGGTCTTCAGACAGGGAGAACTCAGTGGCCGCTTTGTCATCCATCTAGGGAACAGTTGACTTGAGATGCCCGGGCCTGATTCTTCAGCCAATGCTGGAAGTGTAATACCTGAGTCATATACCAAGGCAAGGACACCTACTGCCCAGGTGCCTGTGAGGTCACTGACTTCTGCAGCAAACTTCAGCTCAAACATGCGCCTGCTGCCCCAAAAAATTACATAAACAAGTAATAAAAAACATTAAAAATGTAGCAGGATGTAGGGATACCAGAACGGCAAAAAGTAAGGAAACAAGAGGGATGATCAAACATAACAGTGAAGTATACAATCACCCCTACATATCTTTTTTCATTGTACATGTATATATGGAAGAAGATCTCTGTAGGGGTGATAGTATACTTCACTGTTATGTTTGATCATCCCTCTTGTTTCCTTACTTTTTGCCGTTCTGGTATCCCTACATCCTGCTACATTTTTAATGTTTTTTATTACTTGTAATAAATATTATAATGCTACACTTAAGTAACTAATTTGCTTTTGCACCTTGTAATTAGCTAGCTAGCTAACATATATCTTCACCTATAACACAATCAAGTATTCAACGTGTCCATGAACTATAATGACTCACCAGCAGCACAGCGATGGGCTTTGGCCAGGGGAAGGATTTCTTTGTCTTTCCAAATACACCGAATACGAAAGAGCGGGCGAAAGCGATTACGTTAGGGAGGATAATGATGAAGAACAGTTGCCAGTAGAGTGACGCCGCTCTGTTAGCATCAAATTGAGCGGCTTTCGTCGGTTCGTTGCTGATGTTCCAAGTGACGGTACGCAGCCTGTCAGTGATGCTGACGAGGGTGAGCTTGCTGAACATACTGCAGGTGAGAACGAGAGCGAACAGCAACACTCCCATTAAAGACTTTAGCGCGTACAGCATGCGTCTAGTACCTTTCGATATCTCGACATCGGCGCCGTTCTCGCGCGTAACGTAGTCGTTACTGTGGGACCTCGCTCGACCGTTCCTCATCCCCTCAGTCTCCGGTTGGTCAGGGATGATAACAACTTTGGTTGAAGCTGCCATTTCGTAGGACTCAGTGTCACGCTCTTTGGTGTTCTTTGCGGCCATGCACGTAAGAAACTGCCATCTACAACCTACTGTAATTACCTACAGTTACAAAACAGCAAGATGTTCGCCTTGCATATATATACTCAGCTCTCCTAGTACAATGACGTCTATGTCATACCACAAAATAAAACCCTGCATGTGCATGTTTAGCACAACATTATGTACGCATGATGTCCAGCCCCGCCCCTTGCCCATAACGAACATGAATCTACTCACTACCAACTACGTTCCCAGGCCTTTCTCACCCAGCGTTTGTCGCTTGCAGTACAACGAATTCAGGCTTTAGTCCAGGAGTGAATTTGAGGTAAGAGTGTGTTATGTTATAGCTACGGTATATATGAAGTATGTTTCTTTTATAAAATTAATGTATGTGTGTGACTTGTAAGTCGTGTGTGTCGGCTGAGTGCATATTGCACATGTCACAAGAATAAAATCTTATCTATCTATCTATCTATCTATGGGCTATGACTTTTGAATTGTCTTCTTGATCTGATTCTGCAGTGTTTTGTCCGTGAGTTTCTTTGCATGTTGCAGTGCTCTGCTGTATGCATCCGATGCCGATGACACCCTTCCTGTAGAGCAAAATGCAGGAAAACTAATGCAAAACTAATGGATGCCTCAATGCCTCAATGCCTAGACATATACCCAGTACCACTCAATGAGGGAGGGGTAGAGGAGGGAGGGAAGGAGCTCCAATTAATATACCTTGGCGGGATTGGAACGTTCCCAAGTTGTAGTAAAATGTTGCCATGAACTCTGCAGTGTCTTTGTCACTGACAGAGCCAGCAATCTCAAGGCTCTCCGTCACGTGTCTTTCTGCCTCCCCATACTCCCCTGCCATCTCAAGAGCTGTAGCTAGATCATTGTGAAGGACTGCCACCTGAAAAAAATCAGTCAAGTCACAATTAATAATACAGTCGATTAACATACAGGGGAGGTGGCCCCAGATACGTCTAGACCCAAACCAACCCCAGCGCGGATTGCTTCCAGTATATTGGAAGCGATCCACACTGGGGTTGGTTTGGGTATGGGACCGAGTCTATTTGGGAGGTAGCCGGCATAGCTGGTTAAGACCATGAATTACCAATAACTTTCCCTGCTCTGGTCAATTGAGTCCAAGTAATTGCTGATGAGCACTTGTGAATAACGCTCTTCAATCACATGTAACATGTGACAGTGAAATGGGATGATTATTCATAGTTAGTGAATACTGCAGAAGAGGTGGACTGTGGTCCGCTTCCAATCAAGGTCTCATTAACTAGCTGTTAAGCATACCATAATAATGTTAGTAAGATACAACCAATCAGACTGAAGGATGTAGCAACCCCTAGACAGGAAGTAAACATCAAATTGCTAGCTATAATTTTAGTGTCTGAATATTGTCTCTTCAGATAAGAGGTACGACATGGTAACTTGGCTGATGCTTAGGAACAGAGGATAATAGCTCACAAGCAAATTTTGTACTGATGTACCTATAGCTACCTGAACCCTACGAGAAAAACCTGTTCCAGAAGGACAGCTCAAACCAGTACACATTGTCCCTCAGTCTTGTAGCTGTCCCTTGTTCGTACTAAGGACACCATGCAGGACTAGAGTGAGCAGGTCAGACCTTATCAACCATGCCCACCCCCTTTACGCAAAGGGATTTGCCTGTGTACACGTACTTGTCTGTGTACACATTGCTTGTGGTCCAGGTTTGTCATAACTGGACATTACAGATAAGCATCCATTCGAGTAGTTGGTAGAACTGTACCATGGTAGACCTAGTAGCTCTTTTGTTTGAGAGACAAAGAAAGAGGCCGATGGCCTCGGGAGCCCACCATTTGCATCACGGGAAAAGAACCCTTCCTATACAAGACATGCTACTGTAATACAGTTCTGTATAGTACAGTCCTAACAACGTGCAACTACTGTAGTTATTCTATACCAATTGTACTACAGTAGTACAAGTCAGCCAACTATAGCCTCGTTCCCAGGCCCGCGCGCCGTTTCGGTTGCACGAAAGCGACGAAAAGCTGGGCGGGGCCTGGGAACGAGGCTAAGCCAACTATACTACTGTTCAACCGTAGTATAGTAGACATAATTATGCAAAAGTTTGCATTGACCAAAGGGATGTCATCTAGACTCCACCCACTCGTAGGTGATGCATTCCCTCAGTGAGTTGGTACCTATAAGCTGTTTTAGCATGTGAACAGCTCACACTGTTCACTAATGCCCAAGTGCTGCCTAGTTTGATAACATATACTTTTGCCTCTGTTGCTGTGACCATTGTCCACAGTATAGTATACTGATACTGAAGGACACGATAAGTGCATACAGTGGATAGTGCTTATACCCAAACGTTACTAATCCAGGAAGTCACTATACCACTGTGACTTTCAGTATGTGATTGTTAATTACAAACTGCAATACTTAGTGTGCTACAGTGAATTGCAGTGAATTGCATCCCGATTACAACGGCTGCCAGGAGTATGGTTGCCCCTTGAATCCAGGAAGTCACTATACCACTGTGACTTTCAGTATGTGATCGGACAGTTGTGGGACAGTCATAATTACACTGTGACTCCAGTCATAGGCATCAGCATATGTGATTGTTAATGCAATACTTAACTTAGTGTGTGCTACCGTGCGTGATCAGTTCTGCTGCGAGTCAGAGCAGAGTCTATCACACACACACACACACACACACACACACACACACACACACACACATACACACACACACACACCTGTAAATGAGAGGGTCCATAGACTTCCTCTGCAATCCTTAGTGCCTCATGAAACACCAGTACAGCCTGCGAGGTCTCTCTGACGGCCAGATGGTACTGCCCCTTCCCATGGAGACACATACCCCACAGAGCAAGGCTGCATGGAGTTGAGTTTTCATGATAGTCAGATCATACTCTACATGTAAAATTGTTTCGGACTTGTAAAATTGTTTTGGTCTTATTGGGAATAGAACATTGCACTAGGTATGGATAATTATGTGAATGAGATATGAAGCTGGGAATTGTGCCATTGTGGTCAGCATAAATGATGTAATGATTTTTAATCTCGGTCACATTTATATTTATGTCGCAGTCGGCCAAAGGCTATAATCCATGATTCAACCAACAGCAAAACGGACATCATTGGAAAGCTCCGTTCATGCTGATCACAATGGTCCAACTCCCAGCCTCGTAGCTCCTTCCTAGCCCAAGATACCTAGCATAGTACATAGCTCAATTATTTGGTCTAATATTCTACTCTGTGCATCCAGAAAGTCACACTGTATCTAGTTACGTGAATGAGATATGGAGCTGGGGATTATGCTATTGTGATCAGCATGCAGAGAGCTTTCAAATGATGTCCTAAAAATGTTTTTTTACTGTCGGCCACATTTATGCCAAAAATTGCCAAAATTGCACTCGACCAAAGGCTATAATCCATGGTTTTCATGATTTTGGGTCAAAATTCAACCTCCAACAAAATGGACATCATTGGAATGCTCCATTCATGCTGATCGCAATGGTGCAAATCCCAGCTTCATATCTCATTCCTAGCCCAAGATACCTAGCATTTTGTCTGCATGCATAGCCTCGTTCCCAGGCCTTCTACACCACCACGTTCCCCCCCCCCCCCCCCCTCCACCCCTTTCCAGTCAGCTTTGGGGGAAGCACCCCAAGCACAGTTCAGGAGGGTTTCAGAGGTGGGGGTGAGTAACTCCATCTCAGCATTGGGGGAGGCCATAGAGGCAGCTCTTGACCATAAATCCTAGGCTACAATGGTTTACCTTTCACTTGCAGTTTGTGTAGTGGGTAATTTGTTAGCCTCTGCTTCGTGAAATATTGTCAATGTGAACCAAAGAACGAAAAACGGGATAGGCCTGGGAACAATGCTAAATCTGGTTGCTTTGCATAAGCTCCTCTACTCACAGAGTCAAGAGTGCGTGATGACATAATTGTCATTGCGGCGCCAAAATGATGTCATAATAAGCTCCTCTACTCACTGAGTCTATAGAGCAGTCCATTCCAATTTCTGGTTTGTACCGTTTGATGTATTGCAAATACTGCGGTGGGTGTGGTGACAAGTCTAGCGAGAATGGACACACCATACGTTATACAGCTATAATCTATGGGCACACTAGGGTCACTATATCAGCTGCAATATTCATAGGTCCAGTTGGCATGGTAACAAACCCATGTACCAACCTGGTCACACACACAGCAACCCAAGAAGCCTAGCTAATGGTTAGTGCATTCCCCCTTGCTAATTCAGCAGACAGGTGTCAATGGATCACTATCACTATGAGACTCAGGTCTGTTATGATTTCCTTTTGGATGGTTGCAGAATTATGAGTACCTGGACTATTGTGATTCAGTGTAGTAGTGCATTAGAAATTGTACCTCAAGAGAAATGCAGGTTGGAGACACAACCAGGGGTTAAGTCATCAAGTGGGGCTCCAGGGGTTAATGGATTAAGCACTCAAGTAGAGTTCCAGGGGTTAATGGATTAAGCACTCAAGTTGGGCTCCAGGGGTTAATGGATTAGCCACTCAAGTGGGGCTTCAGGGGTTAATGGAATAGACACTCAAGTGGGGCTCTAGGGGTTTTAATGGATTAAACACTCAAGTGGTGTTCAGTAAATCTTTTCTCACGTTTCGAGGGATTGAGATTTGTTCCACAGTTTCTCTGCGGTCTCACCACACCATTGGAATCCAGCGGCAGCCAAGTCGTGCCTGGAAAAGACAATAGAGTAGGCAGTCATTCCAGAGCCTGGGAAGGAGTGAAGAACTAGGTGTCGACCTAGGAACGAGGCCAGCCATGGGGTAGCAAAGAGAATATCGGTCAGCCAAAATGTGACATCACCTTTTTTGGTTGGTGTAAATCTTTGCCAGCTTGAGTGATATCTCCACCACAGCATCATTCTCCTGCGGTGAGTAAGTTAAGCAAAGTAGTCACTTCAAATCTCTGCAGGACCAACAGATTCGAAGTTGGAGGGCCATATCCTCGTTCCCAGGCTCTTGTGTGGGGAGCCTGGGAACAAGGCTGGATCGGAGGACCATATCCTCGTTCCCAGGCTCTTGTGCGGGGAGCCTGTGAACGGGGCTGGAGGATCATTAGCCTCATTCCCAGGCTCTTGTGCGGGGAGTCTGGAAACAAGGTTGGAGGACCCTATGACCTATATCCCATTCCACATATCACAGTACAGCAAGAGATGCAGTGTGACGGACCAGGAATGAGGCTGCAACCAGTGCTGATTGTTTGACCTCTACTATTGCACACAGATCAAGAGTAGCACAAGCAGTACAAGTTCTCCAGGTAACAAGTAGTCTCGTTCCCAGACCGTTTATCCAGCATGTGTATCGCGCGCGATACTAAAAGTGATCCGTGCTGGGGTTGGTTGGGTCTGGGACCGAGGCTAGCTAACAATTTGCTATTGGGAGACGAACAGTACAATTGGATTCAATAGAACAATCATACTCCAGGCAGAGGGTTACCACCTAGATTATGAATGTTGCATGACAGCCCTCAGGCATATATTATTAGGTCATGGGCTCTTTGACACAGATATGCGTCATGACACTTTCAGTTTGTGATTGTCCTTGCAACAATACTGACTTCAAGTTGCCTCTGTCATGTGATGACTTCTGGGACTCCTCCTCTTCAAACTACGCTTGGGATCCAGGTCCACAGGGTTGCTCAGCATATGCTACTCTGTGTAAACTTTTGATTATGGTCTTTCAACATCAAAAGGTTGCTTCTCCAGGTTACATAGCAGAGAGGACATAATAGTGCTCTGGTTTCAGTATTGACTTAGTGGTGATCTTTATCAGTGCCTGGTGAGTTGTGGCCCTTCTCCACTTTGTTGGGGCCAACATAAGATGCCACCATTACCACAGCAGGTGTTAACTGACCAATGAGTTCCTTATGCCCCCACAGCTCAAGCTCAATAATCAGGGAAACAAAACAGTTGCCATGGTAATCGATAACAGAAACTATGCATCTCTGTCCACACATACACTTAGTTGTCACTGTTCTCAGAGTTCAAGCTACTCACCGGTCCACCCGGCCCAGCTAGCTACTCACCCGGGCCACTACAGCTACTCACTGCATGGTCCACCCAGCCCAGCTACGTAGCTACTCACCTGGGCCACTCCAGCTACTCACTGGTTCACCTGGCCCAGCTAGTTACTCACCTGGGCCACTCCAGCTACTCACTGGTCCACCTGGCCCAGCTAGCTACTCACCTGGGCCACCCAGCCCAGCTAGCTACTCACCGGTCCACCCCAGCTAGCTACTCACCTGGGCCACCCAGCCCAGCTAGCTACTCACCGGTCCACCCCAGCTAGCTACTCACCTGGGCCACTCGAGCTACTCACCTGGGCCACTCTAGCTACTCACCGGTCCACCCGGCCCAGCTAGCTACTCACCTGGGCCACTCCAGCTACTCACCTGGGCCACCAGCTAGCTACTCACCTGGGACACTCCAGCTAGTTACTCACCGGGGCCACTCTAGCTACTCACCGGTCCACCGGTCCAGCTAGCTACTCACCGGTCCACCCAGCCCAGCTTGCTACTCACCTGGGCCACCCCAGCTAGCTACTCACCGGTCCACCCACCCCAGCTAGCTACTCACCTGGGCTACTCCAGCTGCCATCATTGTTCTGAGAGTCTCTTTGAAATTCGCCTCTGCCTTTGCAGACAAGAAAAACCGTACAACATCAACATACGCAATATAAAGTGAAAGTCCACGACCTACCTCCTCCAGCAGACCCTGTTCCAGATACATGTTGGCCAGCTGAATTTGAAAAACATGGATTGATCTGTGAGTAGTTGGGTGATAACAGTGCATAAGGTGAGTGCAGGCCGGCAAAGCTATGCAAACAATCTCTCCTCACTTGCTGCTTCTATAATGGCGTGTGTTCTTGACAGAGTGCAATGATGGCTCATATGGTACATGTTGCCATAGCCCCGTTCCCAGGTGCAGTCTGGGAACGGGGCCAAGGCTCAGTGAAACAAAGTGTGTAATATGGGTCATAATCGTATGACTATAAGAACGCACCAATAATGCACATTGCTAGTTGATATTGCACATCGCTAAGGAGTAAGGAGTGCAGGAGAGAAGGGCTATATTGGGGAGAAACCGCTTGTACCCTTGACCACTGTTTATATGGCAACATGCAGACTGGTACTAACAACATATAATTGACATGCATACATGTGGGACTTCAATTGAGTTGCCATGGCAATCCAGGCTCTATCCACTGACCTTGTCCAGTGTGACGGCTCTGGCTTCTATATAAGGTTGAGTACTGGCGTGCTCGGAGGTAGCAAGGAGTTTCAGAGCATCGTGATAAGCTCTCTCAGCGCCTCCGTAGTCTTCATTCCTGAGAGCCCGCTGAGCTTTCAATAGCTGCCTCTTTACGGAGGGAGGCACCTTCTCATCATCACCTTCATCTTCACTCTTAAGTAGACCGAAGAAACCTGTGGCAGCAAAGTAGATCACTGCACTGGTAGAACGAGGTCTAGTAGTCCTACTATAAATATATATAATCAGAGTCTCATAAGCCAGACCCATTTCCATTCCAACACAGATTACTTCCAGATTTTGGAAGCGATCCACGCTGGAACGGAATGGGATATGGATCAAAACTATGATGTGCCAGATGGACCAATGAACCAAAATTGGGAATGGACTTGGAAGACAACATTGCACTAGGTATGGGTATGAGAATGAGATATGAAGCTGGGAATTGTTCCATTGTGATCAGCATGAAAAGAGCTTTCAAATGATGTCCTAAAATGTTCTTTTTGCTGTTGGTCACATTTTTGCCAAAATTTGCACTCGACCAAAGGCTATAATCCATGGTTTTTCATGATTTTGGGTCAAAATGCAAAATGGACATCGTTGGAATGCTCCATTCTTGCTGATCACAATGGTCCGACTCCCTGCCTCATATCTCCTTCCTAGCCCAAGATACCTAGCACAGTACATGTACATAGCTCAGTATTCGGGCCTATAACTTCTACTCTGTGTATCCAGAAAGTCGCGTTGTATCTAGGTGTGTGAATGAGATATGAAGCTGGGGATTGTGCCATTGTGATCAGCATGAAAAGAGCTTTCAAATGATGTCCTAAAAATAGTTTTTACTGTCGGTCACATTTTTGCCAAAAATCGCACTTGACCAAAGGCTATAATCCATGGTTTTTCATGATTTTGGGTCAAAATTCAACCGACAGCAAAATAGACATCAATGGAATGCTCCATTCGTGCTGATTGCAATGGTGCAAATCCCAGCTTCGTATCTCATTCCCAGCCCAAGATACATAGCAAATTAGTCTGCATGCGTATATATATATATCGTGTTGGTCTTCTAGGGGGTCCTACAGTATGTAGCCCTACACAGAAGTGCAAAGTCAAAAACACCCCCCCCCCCCCCCCCCCCCCCACCTTTACCCTTCTATGTAGTACGGGTTTGTTTTAATAACCTTCTCACCTATTAAAAGCAGGTAGGGGTGGGGTTCGAAGCCACCATGCTGACCATCACTATGTGTGGGTCTTGTAGGAGCACGGCAGTGGGAAGAACATGCTCGGACAGCAAGACAAGACCTTGAGGTATGTGCCAGGGGATGGCAGGCCAGCCACCGAGTGTTTCTCTGTGCAAGGTGCCCCAGCATAGCGGTAAACCTCACAGCCATACCTGTACAGTGAATTGTGCATTGTTGTCAATCTCCAAACTTCGGAACCAGAACCTGCCCAAGACACGCTGACTGTGGCAGCATTCATCCCTCAACGTACGTAGCTAGACCTAATGTTGTTACAGCTTGCAGGTAAGCTACCTGAGGGCTGTTTTGGTAGAAGCCTTCAAGGACAAAGTTCGAACTCCAGCGCGCTGCCGACTTCTAGTTAAACCGCGTACCGCCCACAGCCTCAAAATTATATTCCAGAACCAAAACTGGGAACGAGATCCTTGGGAACATGGTAAGGCCAAGTAGGTTGGTTGGTAACGTGTGCTTGTTTTACTTTAGTGTAGATATCTTTCTGCCCCCACATGCATATGCTCATGCACACACACACATGCACACACACACACACACACATGGTGCACACATGCACACACGTGCACACACGATGCACACACACACATGGCAGGACCTTGCTAATGCTCAGGAGGCCTTTGTGCATCTGCTGGGCCAGTTGAACCCAGAATGCAAGATCGATTTCCTGGAATGGGTCTGCAGGGAGTACAATCCCAGTATGGAACCAGGGAATGCGATCGCAGAGGAACCAGAATCAGGTCAGAGCGGAGTAGCTATAATTATTTGCCTTAGGTCAGAAGTATAGCAGATATTAATGAATTTCCAAGCTCCACCCCTATTCCTTCATATGCCTGAGTACATATAGTCATCACTATATCTAGTGGAGTGGCCCAGTCCGAGTTCAGACCATATGGCGATGCACTGCTGGTAACAAGTAGCCTCATTCCCAGAAGGTCAGTATGCAGCCTGGGAATGAAGCTGCATGGTCGCTCTCTCACTTTACTCCAGATCTGCTGGACAGTATAGCTACTGACTTGAAGAGCACAGTACATCCCAATGCGTTGGCACCTGGAGAACCGCAATTCTTCCCCCAAACTGGACCTGTAAGCGTCTGTTTATAGCGTGTTTGAGTCCCTCTTATAAGTTGAAGGCCAGATACAACAGTATGTAGTCTCGTTCCCAGCACATATATTGCTTCTAGCATACTGGAAGCAATCAGTGCTGGGGGGTTGGTTTGGGTCTGGGACTGAGTCTAAACAGTGATGCTTTGTATTAGGTTGGTCTTAATTTAGCCTCTTTCTTCTCTTCTTGACCCCCTCCCCCCCTTTCCCCCCCTCCCCCCTTTCCCCCCTCCCCCCTCCCCCCCTCCCCCCTCCCCCCTCCCCCCTCCCCCCTCCCCCCTCCCCCCCTCCCCCCTCTCCCCCTTTCCCCCGTCCCTCCTCCTCCTCCTTGATCCCTTCGTTTCTTCCCCGCCAGAACTCAGACCTGAAGCCCATAAACACCCTCCATGTTGACTCCTTCCTCTACACCTCAGAGGAGGAGGTGGACAGTCTGTGTGAACAGCTTCAGATTAGTAGGCACTACTGCCTCAACTGTGGCTCCTGGAAGACTTCCCCCCTCAGTGAGCAATGATGTGTTTAGCACCACATTTCAGTATGCAGGTGTTCAAATGTGTACTGTAGCCCATTGTAAAGACAGTCTGGGGGTTCAAGTCTAGTAATCCCTAGTAATCTCTAGTAAACTCTAGTAATCCCTGGAAGTCACGAGGCTCAGGAATCACTTATGGTGCATAGTTGTTGCATCATCGTGTCTTATTCTAACTTGATATACAATTGAACATCTATTTTAAAAGGTCTCATTTCGTTGTGACTGCTGTCATCAGTGCAGGTAGGTATGTTCACATGCCAAAACTGGCACATTAGTAGTGCTGTTTTTGAGCCATGTTTTGTTGAAAATGTGCAGATTTTGGCACAAAAACATACCTCCATCAGTGTGTATTGCACCAGCTCTTCTGATCACCCTCTAGATTTCATATCCCACTCTGTTTCGCGGGAGCAGCTGAAGTTTGTCTTCTCCGACTTGTTACCCAACCTTAATGGCAAGACAATACTGGATGTCGGATCAAGGCTGGGCCCTGTGCTGTATGGGGTAAATGCCATTCATTAACACACTCCCTCTTCTGCTTCTTGTAACTAGAGGTGCTCAGCAGAGCACGTACCCTGTGCGCTACTTTAATTCTGCCAATTTTTAATACTGCATGCATGCATGATGAGATACCTAGGGCCTACCGATTTTAATACAGCATGCATGCAGAAGCACCTGTTTCTAAATTCTAACATTACTGCCACACAGACTGACAGACAAATCGATCACTCTACCCCTGCTGCGCGCATGCGCACGGGGTATCAAGTATTACAACTTTTAGCTACTCCTGTCTAATATGGTCTTCTGATTGGACACCAAATTGTGTTCAAAAAATCATTTTTCATCTCTTAGGGTTATGTATATTCGTGTGCCTCACGATTGGTTGGTGTGGAGGTGAACAGCTACTTCTGTGAGCTGCAGTTGCAAGTGGTAGGGAAGTACAAGATGGAGGACAGAATCCAGGTGATCTGCTCTGACATTTGTAGCCAAGCAAGCCTGCTGCAAGAAGCAGACATCATCATCTTGAACAACGTCTTTGAGTTTTTCTCTTCACCCGAAGATCAGGCCAGGTATGCAGTAATCTCCAGTAATCTCCAGTAAATCTCCCAGTATCTCCAGTAATCTTTAGTAATTTCCAGTAATCTACACGTAGTCTCCAGTATTCTCCACAGTAACTATTACATGGTTAGAGCTGAACCTCATGAGTTGCTCATGCAACTAATATTTGCTTGAATGTTTAAAGCCAAACTTCATGCTGCAAGAGTTGACCTTGGAACCAGTTTCTGACATTGGGTCTTTCCCGCCATGCAGGGTTTGGGAGTTCATCTACACAACAGTAAAGAAGCGTGGCACTCTCATTGTGACTATTCCCAGTATCCAGGAGTCATGGAAACACATTCCAATTAAGGTACTATGGCTATGAAGCTGATGTCATGATGATGTAATGGTGTTTGCAGCTAGTATTATATTGTATTAAGTTGCTGTAAACACATTACTGATAGCCTGGTCAGTATAATTATGCTACCATATATGGTATGTTTCCTAGGCAACACTCAAGCTGGATCAGTGGGTAAGGGAGCTCGCAACTACTGCTAGTCCGGAGGATGAAGAGCTGAACAGGATTCATCTTTACTGCATTTTGTGACATATGTTATGTATGGTTCGCATTCTGCATTGGTGGGCCACGAAATGACTACTGACGTTTATGTGCCCAAATGTATACCCCGTAATGCACTGCAAACTGGTATCTAAAGTATAGCACAGGCATGCAGGACAGACCTGTTTCCACGGCAACCATGCAGCACAGGCAGGACAGACCTGTTTCCACGGCAACCATGCAGCACAGGCAGGACAGACATGTTTCCATAAACAATGATCCTCTACATTTTCATAGGGTTCCACCAATACTGGTATCGGTATCGGCCCCAACATCAGCCATTGGTGAGATATCGGGTATCGGCTATTGGAATTTGTGGTACTGACAATTTAATCGCCCTATGGCATGAGTCCGGCCGACTGCAGCAATTGCTAGAGCAATCAATGATGGCTAGGCACGTTAAGAGGGTTTTGGGAGCATTTCTGGATGAATGCTGATGATGAAAGCATGCAAAGCTCGTTGGAAAATTTGTGAAAAAAGCTTTTCAGGGTATATTGAGTACATACCTATCACACAGTGGAATCAGTATCGTCGGCCTATTTCACATATTCCAATATCGGAAATCGGTAGTATCGGTAAAATTTGGTATTGGTGGAACACTACATTTTCACACAAGTACTTCACTCTCAAATATTTTATATTAATTTCACGCAACTACTACAACACAATTTTACATGTACAGTTGATGTTATAGCTCTAATAATTATAACTGAATTCAGGTGTTTTATCGAGCTGATCAAGTATGTCAATCATAGATGGTCGGTCTTCAGGCTTGATCTTAATGCAGTGAGTTATAAGGGCATGCATTGACAACCACTTTCTTCGAACTTGACGCAACATGTTGTCGAAATTGCTAGGCTCAGGAAACTTTTGTGCGATGACTTCACAGAGTAGCACTCCATAGCTGTAAACGTCTATCTTTGGTGTTTGTGGCAAGGGGTGGGAAGTGTGATGCTGAGGAAAGCCTTCCGGAGCACTGTAGACAAGGGCCCCTTCCCCTGGTGTGGTTGCTAACTCCAACAAATTTGCAGATCCAAAATCAGAGAGTTTGGCCTTCCAGACGTTGTTGGCAAGTGCTTCAAGGAGCACATTTGCCGAGCTAACATCCCTGTGGAGGATAGGCTCTCGGTGCCCATGCAGATAGTTGAGGGCTGAAGCAACATCCCGAAATATCCGGGTCCTGGTGATATTGCTGGAACCTAGGCGTCTGTTTTCGTACGCCTTGCGGAGACTCATGTCTAGGATCTCAGTGATTATCATGGGTCCTCCATCACCATCCAGCACTGCAGCAATGAAGAGCAGAAGGTTTGGATGACGAACTTGTGCCATGGTGCTTATCTCTCTTTGGATGCGCTCCATAGTGTTTGGCTGCAAGATTTCCCTGTAAACTTGCTTCACTGCCACTGCATGACCTCTGAACTTCCCTTCAGCAACATATCCCCATGCACCCCTCCCAAGGATTTTGTGCTCAAAAACATGAACTTCCTTGCGTGAAACCTGCCAGAACTCGATGGTTTGTGGCCCAGTGCAAGGTGGAGGATGGTTGCTGTCTCTGGAGTTTTGCTGAAGGAGGAGGACCTCAGACGTCTTTTTCTCAAGTCGCTTGCTGACACTAGAGAGCCTTTCCTCTAGGTCAGAGCACCGGTGCCAAAGTCGTTCTTTCTCTTCATCAAGTGTGGCATTTCGTTCTCGCAACTGTTCATTTTGTTGTGATAAAGTGGAGAGTGGTTCACTGAAAAGAGGTGATGAAGATGTTCGTGATAATATTTTGGGCGGATATTGCTTTTGTTCTGGGTTTGACTTTGGGAGAGATGGCTTGGGAGGTGTGGGAGGTTTGGGAGATCTGCGTCGGGGTAGAGGTGGGGTTATGGAGCGAGTGATATGCCGAGGTGGGGCAATGGATTGATTGGTATCTCGACTGGAGAGTGGTTCTTTGTAAAGAGGTGATGAAGATGTTCGTGATAACAATCTTTTAGGTTGTGTTTGTATTTGTTCTGGGAGAGATAGCTTGGGAGGTTTGGGAGGCTTGGGAGGTCTGTGCTGGGGTAGAGGTGGGGCAATGGAGCGAGCAATATCCCGAGGTGGAAGATGTGTGAATGGGAGAGAGACACTTGGAGTCTCAGACTGTGGAGAAGCGATGCCTGTCGTGTTTCCATAGAAATGCAAAGGATCGTCTGGACTTGGAGACGGGAGTGACTCGTTTCTCACTGGAGTTCGGGGAGGCTGCATACTCGAATCTTCCTCTTCTTGTGCAGTACTCTGTAACGTATACACAATTTGATATGCATACCCACATCACTTACATATATAATCATAGCACCTTGTTTCGCAAAATTGATCATCTTTTTTCAACCC
Organism: Axinella damicornis; assembly: GCA_963931865.1. Lineage (NCBI taxonomy): Eukaryota > Metazoa > Porifera > Demospongiae > Axinellida > Axinellidae > Axinella > Axinella damicornis. The sequence continues at coordinate 1,292,965 of OZ007516.1, read as the reverse complement.
CATAACTATCATACTGGTTAAAAAATGTGAAACACAATTCGTTATTTTAGCCACAGAGTAGCTGTAGAAAAAACTGAAGACACAGTGTTTTTGTGTGTTGCATTGAAGCATGGATACAAAGCTGGCCTACATATCACCTGCAATCGTAGTCTGCAGATCGGAACCACTTTCTGTATATATATAAGTGTGCTTTATGAAAAGCACAGTTGTCTTCCTATTATATATTGACCAGTATAAAGTTTCATGGTATATAAAACATAAGTGGGAAACTTGCTTTTTTGCATTGAAATGTTGCTACTTTCATTCCTGATTAAGGATAAAATGCAGCACTCTGATTGGTTGAATGTTAGCCAAAATATTTACTATCTAAGTAATTATTTGCACGCTTTACCTCTGGATTCTTTCCTGTTGAGAGCCAGCATTTCAAATTGCTATTATAATACTCTCTGTCATCTTCGTCACTTTCTTCACAGACATCTGGAGAACTATTTTCTGGTGGTTTGACGGCTGGAATACCACGAGAAGAATCTTTCAAGTTGTAGTAGCCTTGTTCTTCCTGCGGCAGTGGTTCTTCAGATGGCATTGTAGGAGTATCTTTCGCGTGGTTAGAGCAGGGCTCAAGGATACTCTTCTCTCTATCTGGTAACTGAGCTCTCACAATGGAAGACTCCACATTGTAATAGCAATCTGCTAGATCTGCTTCAGGTTCAAAGCGCTTCTCTAACAGTTCTCTCCTGGCAACGGATGGGTTATCATTGGGTATATACGTGTAGTCATATTCAAGTTCGTTTGACTGAGAAAGCTTTTCGGGTATGACCTCATAGACCGGGCCCTCTTGGCTTGATACCTAAATAAAAGAACACATAGAGTGTCTCATAGTCATGAAGCAAGCAAGCAGCATAAATGAGAGTCGGCGTCTTGGAATGGAGGTGGCACAATGCCACCTCCTATATCATGTAGATCAGAGGTAAGATTTGTGCCAACCTCAGTCGATGTGGGCTGCACCAGGGGTAGCGTCCATTGCGACACTCCTGTGAGGCTGTTGTGGTAGTAGGAGCGACCTTCCCTTGTCTTGTGCTCCAACCACCCATCAGGGAGGGGGGAGACATGGCTGGCATTCTGGAAGTACAAATCAGAAGCAGCTGCTTAGATATTGCAGGGTGCTAATAGCAGCTGCCTCTCGACCTCATTCAGAACCTGAATATGATAGCAGCTAGAGTAATATTTATGCTATCTACTAAATTATTTTCCCAATAGCAAACATTTTCATAAGTTCAGCACGTGCCATCTTAGAGCTCCGATATCCCACTGTGTTAGCTGCTAAGGGTTATATACGTAAGGCTTACTAAAGGTGCAGTGATATGGATGACCAGTAAAACAACTATCCGCCTTTCAGTGAAATTTTATATACACAGGAGTGTATTATGTGGAAGTCCCCCTGGCAGTACAGATAACGATATTCACCAAGTCCAAGCTCAGGGAAGTCCAGCATGAAATTGGGTCGATCTCCACCTTTGAACCCCAATTATTGGCTTCTTGGGTGTCTTGGGTCATGAATATTATCTCTAACTTCTTCTACATCATACACCAGCAACATAGCCTCGTTCCCAGGCCCCATACGAAAATTTTCGGATGGGGCCTGGGAACGAGGCTACCAGCAACACAGGAAAACTACCTTATATGCGGGATTGGATTCCCAGGCATTTCGCACAGCCAACTTTTGCAATAGGCAAAATGAATACTGCCAGCGATCAAATACTGGCGGTGGGAATGGCCTGGGAATGAGGTTACAATCTGAGTACACTGTGGTTTAGCCTCGTTCCCAGGCGCTCGGTAAATTACTGAGCGCCTGGGAACGAGGCTAACTGCGGTTAAGAAGTTAGAACCCAGGGAGTAGAAGTTCCCATGGAGTAGAAGTTAGAACCCAGGGAATAGACGTTAGAACCCAGGGAGTAGAAGTTAGAACCCAGGGAATACAAGTTAGAACCCAGGGAGTAGAAGTTAGAACCCAGGGAATACAAGTTAGAACCCAGGGAATAGAAGTTAGAACCCAGGGAGTAGAAGTTAGAACCCAGGGAATACAAGTTAGAACCCAGGGAGTAGAAGTTAGAACCCAGGGAATACAAGTTAGAACCCAGGGAATACAAGTTAGAACCCAGGGAATACAAGTTAGAACCCAGGGAATACAAGTTAGAACCAAGGGAATACATGTACGAGTTAGAACCAAGGGAGTAGAAGTTAGAACCCAGGGAATACAAGTTAGAACCAAGGGAGTACACTGTATAGAGCTAATTAGAACCCAGGGAGTAGAAGTTACCCAGCACAACAGTTTCTGTGGGAGTGAATGTTTGATTACACAAGCACCAGTATGACAATCATATTTGGTTGGTATTGGCTTTGGAACAGAATCAAATCCTGTGGGAATTACTCACTTCCAAGTCAGATTCCAATTCAAATCCTCCCCCCACTCCAATTCCGGCAAATGCTTGTAGCAGATTTGAGCTAACCATGATTATATGCCACACGAATTAAATGACTGATTGAGGCCAGGAACTTGCAATTGCAAAATTGACATGCTAATGCAGGGTATGACAACTCAAAACTGCTTGCTTGTATGGGAAGTACAATGTCATCGCGAAACATGGTTCTTGGAGAACAAGTAGCCTCGTTCCCAGGCCTACCCCGTTTTTTCTGTTCTTCGGTTTCCGTTGACAATAATACACGAATGCGGAAGGGCGGCGTTTTTCGCCGCCCTTCCGCATCCGTGTATTATTGTCAACGGAAACCGAAGAACAGAAAAAAATGGGGTAAGCCTGGGAACGAGGCTAGAGAACAAGCATGCCATAGCCTAGTCTCGGCCCCAGACCCAAACCAACCCCAGCGCGGATCGCTTCCTGGGACTGAGACTAGCCATAGTCCCACCGCTACTTTATCAATCTGACCTTCTCCATGGAATTATTCCCTGAAGCTAGCTTGATTGTAGATACCAACTCTCGAACGTGACAAGATGTATATAGCTAGTCAGAGTTAAGTTGTGTTGCTAGCACTCTCTCCAATATCCTCCTGCCAGGGATGCACACCCTGCTTTCCACACACCCAGGTCTCTGTGGCAGCCTGCAGGGAGAGGAAAGGATAACTAGCGGCTAGCTTCTCTCCTGGTCAAGTCACATACTAGTCTGGCGCAGCCAGACCCTCCCCTCGCACTGGTCTGGCTGCGCCAGACTAGTATACTCGAATAATCAGACACCATTACTACCTGCATGTATGCTAGGTGTGCTGCATTGTTCTTGCACATGCACAATGCTTCGCGTGAGTCATGCACTTACTCCAAAAATCATGTTTTTTAAAAAATTAAACGGTGCACCTGAGCATAAACTTTCGAACTGGATATATTAGTTAACTTATAACTTACTCTGCAGTGATCCTACGTAGTATATGATGACAGTAGCGTTGAAGCAAGGATAATTGAGACGATCCCTTGGTTGAAGCCATAAAATGGCCGTTCAGGAATTTATTTATCTATGACGTAACCCGAAAGATGGCTGCGCTGCTGCATGCATTGAGCCCCACCCTCACTCTAGTTAGTGCTGAAGCAGCACAAAATTGCATGCAGGCAGTGTCTGCACTTTGCAGGTATACAAAGCTTTTCCAATGAGGCAGTCATTTTGCTTCAATTTGACTATATTTCGGTGGGCTGACAATAAGTGTAACTAGCAACCTATGAACAAAAATTACTTTGTAGCTATAAACATAGTACTAGCTATAGGTGACAAATAAATTTGCAGTGCCAAATTTAAGGTATTGATGCAGAGTTAATTTGTGTTGAGTAGAAAGAGTGGTTTTAGCTCATGCATTGACCCGCAACACGTCTGTGAAATTTGAACTGCTTGGAGTATGTTTTTCCAGCTCAACTCCAGCCTCGTGTCCAACAGGAGCCCATACATGTATTGTTGAGCTTGATGGAAATAATTGCTCAATTAACAGGCTGTGTATAAAATGATAGCTACCTAATTCCTGCTTGTGAATGATTAAGAACCTGCATCGTGCATTCCTCTCTCTAGGTGATGCATGAATTCCTTACAATTAACATCAAAGCAAATACAGCTGTAGATTGAACTCTAATTACTAGCTGAGATGGTGGCCAATTAAACAGCAACCATGCAGCACAGGCAGGACTAGCCTCGTTCCCAGGTTCTCGTTCTCCCTTTCGAGAACGAGAGCCTGGGAATGAGGCTAAGGCAGGACAGACCTGTTTCCATAAACAATGATGAGTTGACCCTCTACATTTTCACACAAAGTACTTCACTTTCAAATATTTCACGCAACTTAACAGAGCTTATAGCTCTAATAATTATAACTGAATTCAGGCATTTTATCAAGCTGATCAAGTACGTCAGTCATAGATGGTCGGTCTTCAGGCTTGATCTTAATGCAGTGAGTTATCAGGGCATGTATTGACAACCACTTTCTTCGAACTTGACGCAACATGTTGGTGAAATTGCTAGGCTCAGGAAACTTTTGTGCAACGACTTCACAGAGTAGCACTCCATAGCTGTAAACATCTATCTTTGGTGTTTGTGGCAGGGGGTGGGAAGTGTGATGCTGAGGAAAGCCTTCCGGAGCACTGTACACAAGGGCCCCTTCCCCTGGTGTGGTCGCAAACTCCATCATGTTTGCGGATCCAAAATCGGAGAGTTTGGCCTTCCAGACGTTGTTGGCAAGTGCTTCAAGGAGCACATTTGCCGAGCTGACATCTCTGTGGAGGATGGGCTCTCGGTGCTCATGCAGATAATTGAGGGCTGAAGCAACATTGCGAAATATCCGGGTCTTGGTGATATTGCTGGAACCTAGGCGTCTGTTTTCGTACGCCTTGCGGAGACTCATGTCTAGGATCTCAGTGATTATCATGGGTCCTCCATCATCATCCAGCACTGCAGCAATGAAGAGCAGAAGGTTTGGATGACGAACTTGTGCCATGGTGCTTATCTCTCTTTGGATGCGCTCCATAGTGTTTGGCTGCAAGATTTCCCTGTAAACTTGCTTCACTGCCACCTTATGACCTCTGAACTTCCCCTCAGCAACATATCCCCATGCACCCCTCCCAAGGATTTTGTGCTCAGAAACATGAACTTCCTTGCGTGAAACCTGCCAGAACTCAATGGTTTGTGGCCCAGTGCAAGGTGGAGGATGGTTGCTGTCTCTGGAGTTTTGCTGAAGGAGGAGGACCTCGGACGTCTTTTTCTCAAGTTGCTTGCTGAGACTAGAGAGCTTTTCCTCTAGGTCAGAGCACCGGTGCCAAAGTCGTTCTTTCTCTTCATCAAGTGTGGCATTTCGTTCTCGCAACTGTTCGTTTTGTTGTGATAAAGATAAAGTGGAGAGTGGTTCACTGAAAAGAGGTGATGAAGATGTTTGCGATAACAATATTTTGGGCAGTTTTTGTTTTTGTTCTGGGTTTGGCTTTGGGAGAGATGGCTTGGGAGGCATGGGAGGTTTGGGAGATCTGCGTCGGGGTAGAGGTGGGGTTATGGAGCGAGTGATACGCTGAGGTGGGGTAATGGATTGAGTGGTGTCTTGAGGTGGGGTAACGGAGCGAGTGATACGCTGAGGTGGGGCAATGGAGTGAGTGGATATATCCCAAGGCGGAAGGTGTGCAAATGGGAGAGGGGGGTGAGAGACGCCAGAATGGGGGGAAGCAATGCCTGCTGTGTTTCCATAGAAATGCAAAGGATTGTCGTTGTTAGAATCTTCTGGACTTGGGGACGGGAGTGACTCCATTCTCACTGGAGTTCGGGGAGGTGGTGTACTCGGATTTTCCTCTTTTTGTGCAGTTCTCTGCATTCAATAACATAATATAATACAATTCTAATATGCATACCTCATTATTACATATAAATTATGCAACTTGTACATCATGTTTTCAATCCCAGATATGAGCCACAGCTATCATACACCAGTAAAACTCAACTAAAATGTGCAATAAACTTTTAGCCACACTAGCTATACCTGGTCGCACAAAAACTGAGGAGAGAGTGGTTGTATGTTGTATTGAGGACTGCATGGATACAAAGCTGGCCCGTAATCACGAGGGATTTGTCTGCCACTATCCTCTCTCCCAGCTCTGCCTCCCCCCCTCCTGTCTCCCCCTCTCTGTCTACCTCCCTCCTCTCTCCCAGCTCTGTCTCCTTCCCTCTCTCCCAGCTCTGTTTTCCCCTCCCCTCTCTGCCTCAAAGGGCTCCAACATACGACCACTATCTACTTTGAAATGCAGTGGTGGTGAACGCCTCACAGAATCACAGATGTTCGCACAATATGATATGAGCCAGCTCCCCCTGTTGATACTATTCTGCAACTACCAACCACTGTCTCTTCACTTGTCTGCAACCATGGTAACCACATTTATGAAAAGCACAGGTGTCTTCCTTCTATATGTTGACCAGTATACAAAACGTAAGTGGGTTTTTTTTGCATCTCAATAGACCACTGAGATGTTGCTATAACTCAAGTAACTAGCATGTCACTTCCTAATTAAGGACCAAATGTAGCACTCTGATTGGTTGAATCTTAGCCAAATACTATACTACCTATTTGCACGGTTTACCTCTGGATTCTTTCCTGTTGGGAGCCAGCATTTTAAACTGGTGTTATAATACTCTCTGTCATCCGCATCATTCTCTTCACGGGATTTTAAGCTGGTGTTATAATACTCTCTGTCATCCGCATCGTTCTCTTCATGGGATTTTAAGCTGGTGTTATAATACTCTCTGTCATCCGCATCACTCTCTGCATGGGATTTCAAATTGCTGATAGACTCTCTGTCATCTTCGTCACTCTCTTCATGGGATTTGAACCTGCTATTATAGTACTCTCGGTCATCCTCGTCACTTTCTTCACCGACATCTGGACGATGAGAGGAACTATTTTCTGGTGATTTTATGGATGGAATACCACGAGAAGAATCTTTCAAGTTGTAGTAGCCATGTTCTTCCTGTGGCAGTGGTTCTTCAGATGGCATTGTAGGAATAGAAGACTCCAGATTGTAGTAGCACTCTGCTAGATCTGCTTCAGGTTCAAAGCGCTTCTCTAACAGTTCTCTCCTGGCAATGGATGGGTTATCGTTGGCTATATAGTCATATTCAAGTTCGTTTGACTGAGAAGGCTTCTCTGGTATGTCCTCATAGACAGGGCCCTCTTGGCTTGATACCTAAATAAAAGAACACATAGCTACAATAATTCCTAGTCATGAATAGAAGGATATACAAAGCAAGCAGCCTAAATGAGATTCTTGGAATGGAGTTGGATCGAGGGAGCACAACACCACCTGATCTATAACTATATCATGCAGATCAGTGGTAAGACTTGTACCAACCTCAGTTGATGTGGGCTGCACCAGGGGTAGCGTCCATTGTGACACTCCTGTGAGGCTGTTGTGGTAGTAGGAGCGACCTTCCTCGGTCTTGTGCTTTGACCACCCCTCAGGGAGGGGGGAGACACGGCTGGCATTCTGGAAGTACGGATTAATAAAAATTCACTACTCCAGTTCCTCATTCAGAATCCGAACATGATAAGCAGCGGAAAAAAGTACATATAACTCTAATTTTTAACTACTGAATTTATTTTCCCAACAGAACACATTTTCAGCACATGCCATCTTTTTCGAGCTCCTTTCCCATTGTGGTTGATGCTCAGGGGCCAGACGTAATTACTAAGGGTGTACCGATATGTGATTTAGCTTGAGGAAGACCTACTCAGGTCGAAACGTTGGTTGATTAAATTATTACATCTCGGTTACGACCTTTGGCAGATTCTGACTACTCCTACCTACTATGAAGAAATGTGCAGGGACACTATTTGAAGGCATTCTGCTCACCAACAGCTACATCATGAGGTCAAGTTGTCCATCCTATATGGTCTAAAATGTTAACGCAAACACCCTGTTTCCATGGAAACAACTCTACCCACTGAAACATGGCAGAATATAGGAATGCATGTTTCTGGAAATGTGGAAGGGAAACACCTAGTAGACTGCACCACTCTTGGCATTGTTTGAAGCTCGCCATCTAAAGAACGCAAGCGTGCCTGGAAACAGCATACAGCATCTTCCATGAACTGAGTAAAAGCCAAATTGTCTCGATTTTGGGGCTGAAACAGGTAAACACTTTCGCATCACCAATTGCCGTGGACTATACGGTGCAGGTATTCACTGTTTCCAGTGAGGCACTGCTAGAGTAGTTGTTGTAGAGTTGTTCTCAGCTCCTACAAGCTTTATTCTCCCTTTGCATGGTAGGCCCACACCAGCGCTGTATACTTGTACACTGTCATTTCAGTCTGCATTCCAGGTCCCACAGTACCCAACACTTCACGTGGTAGCACCACACCACCGCTTACACTGGCACACAGTCCCGCTACACCACCGATCACCTGCACGTGTACGCAGTCCCTTCCAGTTCGCTGACACAATCCCAGAACACTTGAGATCAGGAGGTGTTTACAAATGCAGAATCCAAGTCCATGCAGGCGCAAGGCTTCTATATTAGGTGGTGCTGGTCACTATATATGGTGATTGACACACAATACTCACCATCTAGGGCCTTTGGTGGAATCTATGAAGCCAGGGGCCTTTATAAAATCAAAGGAACCACATAACTAGGTAGGCATATAGCACAACTGTTTTGGTGGTGCCAGTGAGTTCTCGATTACACAACCACATTTCCTTGTCACAAGTTCACAATTACTTGATTCTGTTGATATGGCGATGCAGAGGCTGGTGACCATAGTTGGCGCTGGGCTGATTGGTCTATGCCACATACTTGGTATTAGTCTCGTACCCAGGCCCCACCCCGCCCGAGAAAGAATGGGCCTGGTAACCACTGTTTGCACATGCGTTTAATTTTTTGACTACCGCACAACCACAACATCAAATACTATACTTCTATACGGTCTGTGCACTTCCTGAGCAATGACAGAGTTTGACGATTGAGCGCTCTTCTATGACCTTCAGTGGCTAAGTACTCCTGTGTGTGTTTCTAGCCGGAACAGTAGCCTCCATTGTGGCTGTTTACACAAACAAAGATGATTTACGACTGAGTCATGGACTGTAACGGTTAGCAAGAGTTGCTAGCAATCCAGGCGAGTATAGCGCTAGTCGTCGTGTTGTTCTAGTGCTCCATCGATCTTGTTCTGGTAGAGCGTCACATCGTCGGCACATGGCCATGTCCTGCGTCATATGCCCCTCCCCTTCATGTTGGCCTAGATGAAATTATCTAGGCCAACAAAAAGGGGAGGGGCAAATGACGCAGGACATATGACGTAATTATTATGTGCATGCACTAACAGTGGATACCAGGCACTTCCTTTCTCGGGCGGGACGAGGCCTGGGTACGAGGCTATGGGTATATATATGCACACATTCTTGTCGGAGCAAGGCCTGGGTACGAGGCTAACTGGATATATATACGCACACGTTCTTGTCATAGAGTGCTGAAGGCTCATTGATGCTAGTACAAATACCACAAACTAGTCTCCTGAGGTCAGACCCTAGTCTGACAAGCTAGCCCTTCGCTTTCTCCAGCGCATGATCGCTTTCAGTATGCGCACGTGGAGAAGTAAGGTCTAGAAACTTTGGACCACTTTACTCGGTACGAAAGAATGCAAATAAGCCTTCATCACGTCCGTTTACGTCATAATATTAGCGCAACTGCAGTCAGTCGATTCCGGCCCGCTAACCTCGTTGGCTGTTTGTACTTCTGTCTGTTTGGTCGTTGTGCAGCAATCGCAGGCAACTTCAGACAGTCCTCAGCACTTGTACAGAGCAATTTGAAAGGTCACACATGACAGCGCTAGCTGCAATCTGATTGGCTCTACCGGATTTCGAGTAGAGCCCAAGCAAAGTGGTCCAAAGTTTCTAGATCCTCTTTTTCCCCGTGCGGTCACGTGAGTCGATCCGTGCTGGGGAAAATTCGATGGGCTAGCCTGGTAGACTAGGCCAGACCCCATGGAGTCTGGCCACAAGTAGAGTTGTAAAATTGAGAGCATACATATGTAACAGGCACACATGCACATTCAGCCTAGCCCTGCATGGCTCCAATATACCCTACCCTACTTCCTGCCGGACCATTAACTACTTCGTATAGAAAAATCAAGCTACGTCTCATGATATAATATAGTTGTGTACTGCAAGTACTATTGATAGTTGTACTGCAAGTACTATTGAGGAGTTGTACTACAAGTGCAACCCCCTCCAGCTTCATAACATGTCACACAAATATAAGGCCATGGAGGAACTTAGAAATTATTGCAGAATTGACATATGGCATTACAATACACTTCACGAAAAGCTGGTCGGGGGCCTGGGGAATGACGCTAGGTATACAGCAAATTATGGCACAGCCACAGGCTAGCTACCAATGCCATATCCCCGCCCTTACTTTACACTCTGACCTTCTCCATCCGAACCTTGATGGTACAAACTCTCGAACTGCTCAGCGGACGTAGCCGAGATGTGCGCGATTCAGTCACGTTGTCACTAATCAAAACAAATTCATTATACAAGCATGTACATAGGGCAGCCCCCGCATTTGTATGTCATCCAAAATAATTCTTCTCTGAGCATTACATAATATGTCCTGCACACGATGATGATGATGACGGAGAATATCTATACTCTACTGTTTATTACTCATTTTGCTACTTTCTTTCGGAGCTTCTCTTTGTACGATTGAATATCCTCCCGCCAGGGATGCACTCCCTGCTTTTCACACACCCAGATCTCCGTGGCAACCTGCAGGGAAAGGAAAGGATAACTAGCTTCAAGGGGGTGACACTCCCATAGGTGCCATAGTCACAGCTACGACTGGGGTCAAGAGATCTTCTTGACTGCATCGCAAAAAGACTTCACCGTTTGACTGCGCAGTATTTCAGCCGCTGACTGTTTGAATATGCACAAATTTCGTCCTTGACCCGGAAGAATGCGCAGCGACTCCACCGGTATACGGGGTCAAGATGTGCTAATAAGCCCAGTCACAGCTGTGACTACAGGAGTGTTACCCCCTTACGCTTCTCTCCCGGTCAAGTCATACCCTGGAACAATCAGACACCATTACTATGCATGCACATGCTCAACACTTTCACGTACCGTACCACCTACTCCCAAAAACCAAGTTTCAAATTAACTTTACATTGCAACGAGGGGCAACCGCACTCCTGGTAGCCGTTGCAATACCGCGCGCGATCGCCTCGCCGTAGCGAAGCTAATTATTGCAATTCGTTCCAATTAAGGTTACGGGTACCCGCGTATCATGCAATAACTGGAGCAATATTCATGCAAGCCATGCCGAATTCTTACAGCGCCTAGCACAAAGTGCGGTGCTGGACTCGAACCTATTCAGACCAGCCTACTTCTCAACAGACGAACTTCCTGCAGAGGCGTGGCTACATGGACGCCTTGACCCCTCCCATACACATTTATAAATTCTGAGCGCATTCTACAAACTGTACTCGTTGCACGCAGAATTGCACCTTCAGCTTCAGGAAGCAGCTAGAAGACATGAACTTCGAGTGCGAGAGCTATAAATGAACAAGTCATTCGCCGAACATCTCCCGCTAGCAGCCAAAGCACACAGAAAAAATGGTGTCCAACGAAGGGTGTGGCGACAATTCACTTCGCTAGCAGTGGACAGCAGCCTACACAGACTCCCAAACATAGCTCTCGCACTAGATATATGATAGTAGCAGTTATATAAATGCCTATTTCCATCTCAATTACCTTTTCTGTGACAAAAGTTGTAGAATGCGTAGATAAGTAAATTCGCACAGGAATCGCTGAAATAACATGCAGCTGCCCGTAAACAGGCAAATTAAATTTTACTTCCGGTCAACGGGTACCCGTAACCTTAATGCACATTCCACGTGGCTCAGTCGATCGCGAGCAATGGCGACCAAAAGGAAGACAAGACATCATTACAGCACTCACAACTAAGCCAGCACGGTGAGTTATGGCATGCAAGCGTCAGTGAACGACAGCGATCACGGCCGTGTGGTCAGAATCTTCGTGTGGCTTTCCTAAGAACGGTACTGCCACCGGAAGTCGAAGAGAGCGCTCGAGCAATGGCGGCCAACGGCGAGATAAAAGCGCTCATATCTCTACCACCAAGGTGAGTTTCAGCACAATTATTTTGATTTTGTGTCACTGCATCATAGCGGTGTAGTCAGAATCTTTGTAGGCCACTCCGAAGTAGTCAAACGTTATTTAATTAATTAATTACATTATTTACGCGGCACAATTTTTCCCCTACCAGGAGTGTAATTAAACGGTAGCTCAAGCTAAGTGTGTGTTCGTTCCAATTATCACACATCATGTGGGTACCATGATAGCTATATACAGGGATGATCTTAGAGTGCTCTCGAGTACCCATTCATAAAGTAGCTACGTGTAGCCGCGTTGCAACCCCGGTTGCGTAGCGCAGTACGTTCCAATTAACGCACATGCCACGTGGCACCCACGCTCAGTCGATCGCGAGCAATGGCGACCAAAAGGAAGACAAGACATTATTACAGCACTCGCAACTTCCCCAGCACGTTGAGTTTTGGCATGCAAGCGTCAGTGAACGACAGCGATCACGGCCGTGTGGTCAGAATCTTCGTGTGCCTTTCCTAAAACGATACTGCCACCGGAAGTCGAAGAGAGCGCTCGAGCAATGGCGGCCAACGGCGAGACAAAAGCGTTCATATCTCTACCACCAAAGTGAGTTTCAGTACAATTATTTTGATTTTGTGTCACTGCATCATAGCGATAACGACGATGTAGTCAGAATCTTTGTAGGCCATTCGGAAATAGTCAAACGTTTATTAATTATTTACATTATTTAGAATACATTACGCGGCACAATTTTCTCTATACCAGGAGTGTAATTTTGGCAGCAAAACAGACACATGGATATTCCACGATCAGAAAGTTTACGGCAATGTGTTGATATACAATGCAACTAACTTGCCTGAAGCTGTTTGTTCTGAAGCACTTGACAATAATACTGAAATCTGTATATGGAGTACTCCATTTATTTTGGAGCTAGTTTCACATGACAATACCCTTCTTGTATACACTGTAGTCACGTACATGTGTAGTTGACACTGTTTTGGCCTGTGTTGTGTTAGGACTTCCATGAAGACGGATACCGTACTCGCGCGTTATTAGGAGCAGCTCACTTACAGGTGCCAGCTGCATATTCACTGTCAGGCGCAGGTTCAACTCTCGTCCCAGCTATTCATTATTAAGCACTTAAGTCTTCTCCCAGAAACTCAGCCATTTTTCCATTTTTGATCTTACAGAGTGGGAAATCAAATGAAGCGCACTTTCTATTCGAGGAATGTCATACCAAATTAAACACATCTCACTTATAGGCAAGCGACTACGGTAGCATAGCATAATAACCAAGCAGGCCATGGATTTCATGTTCTGCATATATATACGTGCACACATTTGCTCAGACCAACCTAAAGTCGTGGCTCACCCCCTGTCATAGCCTACCTGGCTGATCAACCTGAAGTCGTGGCTCACGAGCATCATCCCTCCCTCAAAGGAGTTGATGGCATTGGCCAGGGCATCGATGGTCTCCATGTCAAGGTGATTTGTGGGTTCGTCTAGTAGTAGCAGATGAGGCCTTCGAAATGCCAGCCATGCGATTACCACTCGACATCTCTGTCCATCAGACAGGTTTCTCATAGGACATATCTGCTTGTGTGTGCATGTGTGACAACAAGGCCCTTGAGGGTCTGCCAAGTAGCAACAGAATAATTATGTGGGGGTCATGTGGCAGACAAACGATAGAATAAGTCCATATAGCGTAAGAGGTCACGCTACATTGCTATCCATGTTCCCAGGTTCCTGGGAACGAGGCTAACCATGCCTCATTCCCAGGCCAGGGGAGGAACCTGGGAACGAGGCTAGCAATGCTTAGCTAACCACTGCTACCAGGTTCCTCCCCTCGCCTGGGAACGAACCTAACCACTGCTACCAGGATCCTCCCTCGCCTAGGAATGAGGCTAACCACTGCTACCAGGATCCTCCCTCGCCTGGGAACGAGGCTAACCATTGCTACCAGGATCCTCCCCTGGCCTGGGAACGAACCTAACCACTGCTACCAGGATCCTCCCCTGGCCTGGGAATGAAGCTAGCTTTGCTGCTTCAGTTCAAGCACTAGGACAGTCTGCACTGAACCTGCTGTTTTCCAGTGAGACCATATCTCCCAAGGGCTCTCCTCATTTGCTCCTCGTCCTTCTCCTGAGGATAGCACTGCATCATGTATCTGAGGGCAGATTCGTTCAAGTCCAAGTAGTCTTTGAGGTGCTGTGTTAGTGAGGAAGGTAAGGGGAGGGGGGAGGAAGAGAAGAGGGGGGGAGAAGAGGAGAGGAAGAGGAGAGGGCGAGGAGGTGAAGGGAGGAGTTTGAAGGTGTGGGGTGAGACAGCTCACCTGGTGGTACCGTCCTGTCCTGACGTGGGCATGTTTTCTGATCAAACCATCTGTGGCAACAAGCTGGAGGAAGGGGACGGGGAAGAACAAAGGGCAGGAGAAGGAGGGAGAGGATGATGCCCACGAGCTAAGAACACACACCACACTTTATGCCCAGTTCAATATTTGAATTGTGGATTGAGTTATTTGCCACTGCAGCTTGCAACCCACTTTATTGCTAGCCTCATTCCCAGGCCGTTCCCACCGCCAGTATTTCATCACTTCCAGTACGAAATACGGTGGGGGAAGGCCTGGGAGATCTGGTCACGTGCAATGACATCAGTTAGACAGATGGTAGACACACAGGGGCGTTAAAATACCTGTTTCGCGTTGATCCGTCCCTGGTGTTGTGACCAATGAACGGTATGGATCGTCTGCGCTGCGAACGCTCTGATATCCAGCCATTGGACGGACAGTACAACACAGGTCGTTGAGATTCTTTGTTGGGCACTGCTCTCCGTGTGTCTACCATGTGTCTACTTGATCGCACGTGACCAGATCTCCCAGGCCTTCCCCCGCCGTATTTCATACTGGAAGCTATGAAATACTGGCGGTGGGAACGGTGCTACTTTATTGCATGATACCCTACAATTTTAAAGGATCAGGTGTGCCAATATCTAGCATATGGCACAGCTGTGATATCATCACTTAGCAACACACATCAGGAAGCAGCACCCAATCAGGCACATGCAATAGATTAGCTATAGCCTTGACACAGCAGTGCCAATATCTGGCATGCAGCCACTCTATAACCACTCTATAACTACATAGTGTTGCCTAACCTAGGTCTAGTCCCATCCACCCAGTCAGTGCTGGAACAACATTGCCATTTATAGCCTACCCTCCCACCACAGCAAACCACAGCCAGGGATAATATCCAGGTCACCCAGGATGTTGTGGTCAGAGTGATATCAAGAGTTTATGAACTCATCACCCAGGAAGGAGCTAGAGCACGCTTTCATATTTTCTTGAAATCCATGTAGCCACGATGCCCGTATGTGTACAGCCAGTTTGAAATTCATGTAGGCAGTTTGCTCACAATGTGTAGCCAGTTTGCTCACCATGTGTTAGGCTTGTTGATGATGTCATCAGAGTGATGCAAGTTCATTTAACCTACTTGGCAGCAATTCAAGAAGCTGACAAGGAAACTAGGAACTTAGACTAATCACTGGCAGCAACATTACACCACATCCTGTTAGGCTGTGAGGCTTCAGGCTCTGCCCTCAACCTCACGCTATGTATAGACCTATTCCCTATTCATGTGGCAATTTTTTTTTAAATTTCGGGTGCACTTCACGCGCCAGTGGCTGAACCTCCCCGCCCCACTACAGGCAGCTGCACAGGGCTATACATTTGTAGTTGTACTGTGCACAAAAAAGACATCCACCGCTGCCCAGATCTCCCCACAACACGAGTACTGTAGCTTGAGAACAGAATTCACTATCAGTGACGACAGCGTATTCATTCTGTTCCACATGCTACCATGCTCAGCTTTCTAAACTTCTAAATCCGCCACTGGTACGCTACTGCACTGGTTGGATACCAATCCCACCCACCCACTACCCAATATCTCGGCAATAATATATGCAGTTACACACACATGTAATAATCAATATGCAAGTTGCAGTATCGTCCCAACACGACACCTGACTGCCGATACTGACTTCTGTTACGCTCAAGAGACACACACACACACCAAAACTGTTGGTGCTGCTGTCTCAGTTGATAAAATCTCATCACTGACCGAGATCAGGTAATACATGCATACAGAACATCATTGACTTGCAAGCACCCTAACACTGCATGTGACATAACAGGGCCCTACACAGGAAGTGAAGCACTTTTCATAGGCACTCCTCAGGCACAACAGGGTTTATTTGAGGGGGTGGGGGCATTTGCCCTCCCTTGAAAATGTTTTGCCCCCGTGATATTTCTGAAGTAAACCCTGCCGCACACAAAATGATCTCAGAAGGAGTTCTCATAAGGTGCCGATGTGAAGTTATGGAGTCTCTGCTGTTGCAATATAATGGATGCTGTTTACGGACTGATATTCAGAACTGCAAGACACTAAACCAACTCACTTCTCCGTCTATCAGTTTCAACAATGTGGACTTCCCTGCCCCGTTGGGCCCCACCAGCGCCACCCTCGTCTCCAGGTCGACCCCAAAGTCAAGGTTCTTGTACACCCACGGCCGCTCAGGGGCATACCGGAAACTGACACCTTGTACCATGATCACTGGAGGAGGGATCCCACCACAGTCTGGGAACGAGAAGGAGACAACCTGGGAACCAGACAAGAGGAGATGGGAATGGAATCAGATTGGAAATGGAATGGAGTGGAATTAGAGCACCACCAGAAATAAAGGACACTGTTTAATCACATGCCTTATCAGCCACAACTTTCTCAGTGAGCCCTCCAGCCACCATCTTGGCAAGAACCTTCTCTTTGCTCTGAGCCTGTCGGGCAAGCTTTGCACTGCCATGGCCAAACCGAGCGATGTAGTCCTAAGAGAAGTTTGTGTGTGTGTGTGAGGGTATATGTGTGTGTGTGTGTGTGTGTGTGTGTGTGTGTGTGTGAGGATGTGTATGTGTGTGTGAGGGTACAGTGTATATATTGTGTACATGTGTTTGTATGTATGTCATGTGCGTGTTTGTGTGTGTGTGTGTGTGTGTGTGTGTGTGTGTGTGTGTGTGTGTGTGTGTGTGTGTGTGTGTGTGTGTGTGTGTGTGTTCACATGTGTGTGTACAGAGGAGGTGGGGACACAGATGGATCCCTCATCTCTGTCATGGCAGAAGACAAGATGGCTTCCTCCCACCTTCATGTGCTGCATCTGGTCTCTCTCCCACTGGTACCGCTTCATCTGGTTCTCCTCCAACTCCGCTCGTGTTCTCACATAGGAGTCATAGTTGCCCTGAGAGAGGGAGGAAGCAGCAGGGATCAGAGGTGGGGCTGGGAAATACTCAAGGAGGGTGGGAGGGAGGGAGGGAGGGAGGGAGGGAGGGAGGGAGGGAGGGAGGGAGGGAGGGAGGGAGGGAGGGAGGGAGGGAGGGAGGGAGGGAGGGAGGGGGGAGGGAGGGAGGAAGGGAGGAAGGGAGGGAGGGAGGGAGGGAGGGAGGGAGGGAGGGAGGGAGGGAGGGAGGGAGGGAGGGAAGGGGGAGGGAGGAGGGGGGAGGAAGGGAGGGAGGGAAGGAGGGAAGGAGGGAAGGAGGGAAGGAGGGAAGTAGGGGGGAAGGAGGGAAGGAGGGAAGGAGGGAAGGAGGGAAGGGGGAGGGGGAGGGAGGTGATATGGGCAAATAAATGGGCTGCTCACTCCATAGTAGAGTAGCTGGTTCTGGTGGAGGTGGATGATGTTAGTGCAGACACCGTTGAGAAAGTCTTGCGAGTGAGAGACTAACATCAGAATTCTCTTGTATCTGGTGGGGAGAGGGAGGGGAGGAGGAGAGAGGGTGGAGGGGAGGAGGGAAGCAAGGCAGAACGGAGCAAGGGGGAGGTGTGGAGAGGAGGAGGGGAGGAAAGGAGGAGGGGAGGAAAGGAGGAGGGGAGGAGAGGAAGAGGGAAGAAAAAGAGAGGAGAGAGGAAAGGAGAGGGAGGAAAATGGAAGGGAGGAGGGATGAAGGAGTAGGGGAGAGGACAGATAGGAGGGAGGTGACAAGTGAAATATACCCAACGAGGCTCATTCCATTCACAGAGCCATGGAACCCACTTCTTCAGTTCCTCTTCCAGCCAGACACATGCCTCAAGATCGAGGTGGTTGGTTGGTTCGTCCAGGAGCAGGAGAGTTGGTCGGACAAATAGCGCCCTTGCGAGGGAGATGCGCATCCTCCACCCACCGGAGAAATCACTGCACCTCATCTCCTGCATATCAGCCGTGAACCCTGCACACAGAGGCAAACAGATTAACCCTGCACACAGAGGCAAACCGTTTAACCCTGTACACAGAGGCAAACAGTTTAACCCTGCACAAGGAGGTAAACAGTTTAACCCTGCACAAGGAGGCAAACAACTTAACCCTGCACACGGAGGCAAACAGGTACAAGGAGGTGACATAAGAAGTCAAATAGTTTAATCCTGCATAAGGAGGCAAATAAC
>OZ007516.1:1147928-1274171 GCA_963931865.1 Axinella damicornis | reverse complement strand
AACTGCAAGACACTAAACACATGCAACTCACTTCTCCGTCTATCAGTTTCAACAATGTGGACTTCCCCGCCCCGTTGGGCCCCACCAGCGCCCACCCTCGTCTCCAGGTCGACCCCAAAGTCAAGGTTCTTGTATACCCACGGCCGCTCAGGGGCATACCGGAAACTGACACCTTGTTACATGATCACCGGAGGAGGGATCCCACCACAGTCTGGGAACGAGAAGGAGACAACCTGGGAACCAGACAATTAAGAGGTGGAATGGAATCAGATTGGAAATGGAATGGAGAATTAGAGTACCACCAGAAATAAAGGACACTGTTTAATCACATGCCTTATCAGCCACAACTTTCTCAGTGAGCCCTCCAGCCACCATCTTGGCAAGAACCTTCTCTTTGCTCTGAGCCTGTCGGGCAAGCTTTGCAACTGCCATGGCCAAACCGAGCGATGTAGTCCTAAGAGGAGTTTGTGTGTGTGTGACGGTATATGTGTATATGCTTGTGTGAGAGTGTGTGTGTGTGTGTGAGGGTACAGTGTATATACTGTGTACATGTGTGCGTGTATGTGAGGATATGTGTGTGCGGTATGTATGTCATGGTGCATGTGTGTGCGTAGAGAGGAGGTAGGGGACACAGAGGGATCCCTCATCTCTGTCATGGCAGAAGACAAGATGGCTTCCTCCCACCTTCATGTGCTGCATCTGGTCTCTCTCCCACTGGTACCGCTTCATCTGGTTCTCCTCCAACTCCGCTCGTGTTCTCACATAGGAGTCATAGTTGCCCTGAGAGAGGGAGGAAGCAGCAGGGATCAGAGGTGGGGCTTGGAAATACCCAGGGATGGTGGGAGGGAGGGAGGGAAGGAGGAGGGAGGGGAGGGAGGGAGGGAGGGAGGGAGGGAGGGAGGGAGGAGGGAGGGAGGGAGGGAGGGAGGGAGGGAGGGAGGGAGGGAGGGAGGGAGGGAGGAGGGGAGGGGAGGGGAGGGAGGGGAGGGGAGGGAGGAGGGAGGGAGGGAGAGCGGGAGGAAGGGGGAGGTAGGGAGGGAGTGTGGGAGGGAAGGAGGGAAGGGGGGAGGGAGGAGGGGAGAGGAAGGGAGGGAGGGAAGGAGGGAAGGAGGGAAGGGGGGGGGGGGGGGGGGGAAGGGGGGAGGGAGGAGGAGGGAGGAAGGGAGGGAGGGACGGAGGGAGGGAGAGAAGGAGGGAGGGAGGTAGGGAGGAGGGGGGTAGGGAGTGAGGGTGGGAGGAGTGAGGGTATGGGCAAATAAATGGGCTGCTCACTCCATAGTAGAGTAGCTGGTTCTGGTGGAGGTGGATGATGTTAGTGCAGACACCGTTGAGGAAGTCTTGTGAGTGAGAGGACTAACATCAGAATTCTCTTGTATCTGGTGGGGAGAGGGAGGAGGGGGAGGAGGGGAGGAGATGGAGAGAGGGTGGAGTGACAAGTAAAATATACCCATCGAGACCCATTCCATTCACAGAGCCATGGAACCCACTTCTTCAGTTCCTCTTCCA
The DNA here is from genome assembly GCA_963931865.1 of Axinella damicornis. Classification (NCBI taxonomy): domain Eukaryota; kingdom Metazoa; phylum Porifera; class Demospongiae; order Axinellida; family Axinellidae; genus Axinella; species Axinella damicornis. Next base: position 1,272,665 of record OZ007516.1, on the reverse strand, counting down.
GCCAGACACATGCCTCAAGATCGAGGTGGTGGTTGGTTCGTCCAAGAGCAGGAGAGTTGGTCGGACAAACAGCGCCCTCGCGAGGGAGATGCGCATCCTCCACCCACCGGAGAAATCACTGCACCTCATCTCCTGCATATCAGCCGTGAACCCTGTACACAGAGGCAAACAGTTTAACCCTGCACAAGGAGGCAAACAGTTTAACCCTGCACACAGAGGCAAACAGTTTAACCCTGCACAAGGAGGCAAATAGTTTAACCCTGCACACAGAGGCAAAGAGTTTAACCCTGTACAAGGAGGCAAATAGTTTAACCCTGCACACGGAGGCAAACAGTTTAACCCTGCATAAGGAGGCAAATAGTTTAACCCTGCACACGGAGGCAAACACAGTTTAACCCTGTACAAGGAGGTGAGTAGTTTAACCCTGCACAAGGAGGAAAATAGTTTAACCCTTCATAAGGAGGCAAATAGTTTAACCCTGCATAAGGAGGCAAATAACAGTTTAACCCTGCACACAGAGGCAAAGAGTTTAACCCTATACAAGCAGGTGAATAGTTTAACCCTGTATGAGGAGGCAAACAGTTTAACCCTGTACAAGGAGGCAAATAGTTTAACCCTGCACAAGGAGGTGAATAGTTTAACCCTGCATGAGGCAAAAAGTTTAACCTTGTACAAGGAGGTGAACAGTTTAACCCTGTACAAGGAGGCGAATAGTTTAACCCTGCATGAGGCAAACAGTTTAACCTTGTACAAGGAGGTGAACAGTTTAACCCTGCACAAGGAGGTGAACAGTTTAACCCTGCACAAGGAGGTGAATAGTTTAACCCTGCATGAGGCAAAGTTTAACCCTGCATAAGGAGGCAAATAGTTTCTTATCGTTGGTAGAGAGTTAGTCTTCCAACTTCAAAACGTGAAGCTACTTGGTACAGTTGCACTGTATGCCCACATCGCTGGTACATGTAACTGAAATGTGATTGATAGCTACACTGTACGTCTCTCTAGTACCCAGGCTCTTATACGACGTGACCAGCTGAACTGACCCAATCCGTGGAGTATCCGGGCTGCCTTGGTCTCTGCTGTGGAGGCATCCAGTTCCTCCAGTCTCTCGTAGATATCCATCAGTCTCTCACTCTCTGTGTCCCCAGCCTGGGTCAGCTCCTCCGCCTCCTTCTCCAGACGAATCCTGTGTGTATGTGTGTGTGTGTGTGGGGGGGGGGGGGGGGGGGAAGGGGGGGTATGTGAGTGTGTGTGTGCGTGTGTGTGTGTGCGTGTGTGTGTGTGTGGGGGGGGGGGGGGGGGGGGGGGGGGTATGCGAGTGTGTGTGGTATGTGTGTGTGTGTGGGTGGGTGTGTGGTGTAAGTGTGCAGTGAAGATGGGAGGAAGATGGAAGGGGGGGGGGGGGGGGGGGGGGCAAAGATAGGAGAATTATGTAATGGGAGGTGCAAATGCAACACAACCAAGTACATGTGCTACAATGCACAGATAGCATAGCTCTACTAAAGCTCTCATACTCCCCCCCCCCCCCCCCCCCCCCTCTCCCCTCCCCCCTCCCCTTCCTCGCTCACCTCTCCTCATCCACCTCTATCACACACTGCAGTGGTGTCTTTGAGCTTGGTGGCATCTCCTCGCTCAGGTGGAAGATGTCGATATGATTAGGGATGGGAATCTCACGGCCGCCAATCACTGAGAGCAGAGTTGATTTACCTGCACAGTAAATCAAAACATCACTCAACTCTTAATGTAAAGACTGCATGCATCGCCATGGCCTCCTTCCTGGGCCACATTTCACATTGCCTCATTCCTAGGCCACGTGTCACATGGCCTCATTCCTCGGCCACGTGTCACATGGCCTCATTCCCAGGCCACGTGTCACATGGCCTCATTCCTAGGCCACGTGTCACATGGCCTCATTCCCAGGCCACATGTCACATGGCCTCATTCCTGGGCCACGTGTCACATGGCCTCATTCCCAGGCCACGTGTCACATGGCCTCATTCCCAGGCCACGTGTCACATGGCCTCATTCCCAGGCCACGTGTCACATGGCCTCATTCCTGGGCCACGTGTCACATGGCCTCATTCCCAGGTCACGTGTCTTCATAGCCTCATTCCCAGGCCATGTGTCACATGGCCTCATTCCCAGACCACATATCACATGGCCTCATTCCTAGGCTATGTGTCATCACACAAGCTCACATAGCCCTCATTCCCAGGTTATTGTTCATGTGGGCTATGGGCGGCTTGCAGGGTTCATTTAGAGAATGATGCAACGACATACCACTCCCATTGAGCCCCACAAGTCCGTATCTGCGTCCACAGTTCAGCTCTAGTCTGGCATCAGTAAGTATCTCTGCCCCATGGAATGTAATGGACAGCATCTCAATGTGGACATCTCTGGAGGCAGGATGTGAGCCCAAAACACCTGGGAAGGAGGGGAGGAAGGAGTTGGGGGGGGGGGGGGGGGGGGGGGGGGGGGGGGGGAGAGAGAGAGAGAGAGAGAGAGAGAGGCTGGTTCAAGATGCACGTTTCCGGTACCTATACCTAAAGTATGTATTTCCTGCTTGACCAATATCCACATCTACTTGGCATCTCGACCAAGTATTGAGGAATGCACTGCACCCTCATCTCTTCCTTAGTACATGGGGTCATGACGACCCGTCCTAGCTGAAAATTCAGTGAGTGACCCCATAAACAGACAGATGAACTGAGGTCTGCTGTACTCGGGTACAAAGGAAGCCGGGGGAGAAAAGGTTGAGTCCCTCACAAACAGCAGTCATGTGTTTGGCTTTGTAGAGGAGGTAAAATCGAGAATTTCAACATCTACTCACCTGTACATGACCTAGCCGACAGTTTAAGGTCAGCTACCGCGCCATCGACCTCTTTCAAAGACGGTGTGGCGGCACAGGCGCCCTCTGACAGTGAGCTGGAACTTCCTTCGTCTCCGTTCTCTTTCTCCGTCTGTTGGAGGGGAGTCGGTCTTTTCTGGGCGGCTCTGGACGCGGCTTGCCTCTTTCCCTTCTTTTGTGCCTGCCGCTTTTTGGCTGCTTCTGAAGGCATTGCTTGAGTTTAGAATTCCAACGCAGTAGTATATGTATGTAGTCCCAGCCAGTGAGTTCTTGTGGTACATACCACGTGGATATCGGATGTAGTAGTCGTATCACTAGTAAACGGGGCCTTCCAGTGTTCCGTTCCGTTCCGTGAAATAGCCACGGCCAGTAAACGGAAAGTATCCGGATTCAAGAGTAAACTTTGTCACATGATTTGATGCAGTGTAGTGCCATAGATCGATCATGGTCTGCAAGACTCTTATTTGTGCAGTTCTTGTGGCGATTGGGGGGCTGTACTGCAGTGTGGATGCAAGGGACAGTATTGAAACATCAAACCAGCAAAATGACTATCTCACAAATCTTGCAAAACTTTATCGTACTCTTGGATTGGATATCAGTGGGCTAAATGAGCTCATCCTTTTGGGTCTAATATCCAATGAGATGAATGGAGGTCAGTTACCAGGACACCAGGAGCACATCAAAAGCTTCAACATAGAATCACTCGACCAACATGGAAACTTTTTAGCCCAGCTGTACGTCGATTCTCTTTCATGGGGATCACGGTGCCAAGCCATTGAAGGAGTAGCCAGCTTGGATGACTTGACAGTGTATATCAGCACTCAGAGAGAACTTGATGCTGTATCTTGTGCACAGATTGTAAATGTGGTTCCAAGCATGAGGTCAAAGGTCAGCCTGTCTTCCGGAGAGACAGTTAACAATGGCAGTAATGGTGAGCAAGGGGAAATAGTAGTTTCATCCCCAGACCTCCACGCCCCGTCCTCCACACACGTGCCCCGTCAGATTTTTCCTATGGGAGCGCGTGGAGGGTCTGGGGACAAGACTAGGGCAAATAGTATACCTACTTAATTTTGTCATCCCCAAAGTTATTGTGTAGTTGCAATTTGGACCAACCCCTCTTCTTCCCCCTCCAATTTCCTGGTCTGAAGTGTCTAGGACGTAATTGAGATTCCAAGAGTTTCTCATGTTTTCAAAGTTGTCGTTTGCACTGCCTGCATACATTCCTACGTACCACCAGTTTTTGGTTGCTTGCAGTACACAGAATACCCACTGTATATTGACTACTTTCTACAAGCACATGAGTGCTCTCCTGCTTTAGCCAGTAACTAGGGAGGTTCCGATAATCCAATCCGTTGTCTGTTGGAGAGTTAACACTAGAATTTATAGCCTTGTTCCCAGGCCATTCCCACCGCCAGTATTTGATCGCTTGCAGTATGCAAATACGGCAGGGGAATGGTCTGGAAACGAGGCTAAGAATCTCTGTGATGGGCATGATCATGAAAGCTTTCAATGTCAGACCTGTTCCGGTTTCTCTTCCGTGACATCTTTACACCATCCATTGTGAATGCAATGATGTCATGCCATGCAATTCCGAATTCATTACCTACCTACCTTCTGCATGGCCTCGTTCCCAGGCCCCATTTCGTGTGGGGCCTGGGAGCGAGGCTACCTTCAAGGATGATGGTTGCCCACGTATGGTGTGTCATTGTACCAGCTGCAGATAGTGGTAATGCCGCCATGTCTTGCTCCCTGTTCAGGCATGCCGGAGTTAACGGAGCTGGCACTGCACACCCAGTGCAACCGAGATCTGGCGGGGGAGTGCGAGAGGGGAACGGTGATACTGGACCCCTGGGTCAACAGCACGCTAGCCTTTCAGCGGTGGCTGGGTCATAATACCACAATCGACAAACTACAGTTTCTGGGAACCCACAACTCTTTTAATAACAAGGCGGACGGGTAAGCGCTAGCCTAGCCTCATTCCCAGGCTAGCACTAATTAACCCTATCCCCAGACCATTCCCACCGTGCACCTCCAATATCTGCTCACATGCTGAAAGCGATCAAACCTGGAGGTGGGGAAGGCCTGGGAATGGGGCTTGGTAAGCACTCTCTTCCCCCAAGCCGGAGTAGGACTGCATGCATGGTATGTGTGCACTGTATGCTTCACAATCATGCATCATTTGTCTATCTATCTGTCTGTCTGTCTGTCTGTCTGTCTGTCTGTCTGTCTGTCTGTCTGTCTATCTATCTATCTATCTATCTATCTGTCTGTCTTTATATTTGTCTTATCTGTTTCTCTCTATTCGTATCTATCTTATCTATCTCTAATCTATCTATCTATTTATCTATCTATCTATCTATACATCCACATACCTATCTATGTATCCATCTATGTATCCATCTATGTATGTATCTATCTATCTATCTATCTATCTATCTATCTATTTGCCTGCTAGCCTCATGGTTATCTGCCATCCGTCTGTATCTATCTATCTGTTCATCTATGTATGTAGCTATGGCACGGGAGACTTTGTGCTGGGGAAGCTCCTCGAGTTTATCAGTGAAGACAAGTGGGACTTTGTCTGGGCCCAGCAGTGGTTCACAATGACCGACCAGCTTAACATGGGTGTGCGACACCTGATGCTCGATCCTGTCTACTTCTGGGGAGCCATGAGGCTGTGCCACTGCGGAGCCACCTTCAAGTGGTTTGACAATGTTCTGCAGTATATTGAGAAGGTATAGTGCCACATGTTTATCGTCAACAGTGTGGATCCATCCCACTGTGCGTTCGAAGTTTGGTGTCTCTCCCTTGTTGGCTCTAGAGTTTTATAATCTGTCAGTAGTGATATTCAATGTTTGCAAAGTTTTGTTGATGCCACTCTCTGTTGCTTCTCTGAAGCAACTCTCGGCAAGTTTTCTGCAAGTTAGTCAAGTATTTATACACTGTATGGTTCTCGAGATACAGCTGTTATTGTTGATGCCGTCCGCTAAATAGAGGTGTGTTTTGGGGAAACCAATGGCACATTTTGACATGCCATAACTTGACAGAAACAGTGCTCCTGTTCTGTAGGGTGACTGATGTGCCACTTCTGCCAAAAGTGGACCAATTAATGAACCACAATTGATATTTGGAATAGACTTGGAAGAGAACGTTGCACTAGGTATGGGTATGTGAATGAGATATGAAGCTGGGAATTGTGCCACTGTGGTCAGCATAAAAAGAGCTTTCAAATGATGTCCTTAAAATGATTTTTAATCTCGGTCACATTTTTGTCAAAAATCGCAGTCGACCAAAGGCTATAATCCATGGTTTTTCATGATTTTGGGTCAAAATTCAACCTCCAGCAAAATGGACATCATTGGAATGCTGTATTCATGCTGATCACAATAGTGCAAATCCCAGCTTCGTATCTCCTTCCTAGCCCAAGATACCTAGCATTGTACATACTCAAATGTTTTGTATCCAGAAAGTCACATTGTATCTAGGTATGTGAATGAGATATGAAGCTGGGAATTGTGCCATTGTGGTCAGCATAAAAAGAGCTTTCAAATGATGTCCTTAAAATGATTTTTAATCTCGGTCACATTTTTGTCAAAAATCGCAGTCGACCAAAGGCAAATCCCAGCTTCATATCTCATTCCTAACCCAAGATACCTAGCATATTAGTCTATAACTACATGCATATAGCCTCGCCTTGTTCCTAGGCCTTCTACACCACAAACTTTTGATCATTTTTGCATACTGCAATGATCAAAACTGGAAGTGTAGAAGGCCTCTGAAGGATGCTATGCACGCAGGATCTGCCCTCCGCAACAACTGTAACAATAAGACAAGACTTGATCTTTGCTAGCTTCACTGTGTATCCTTAGTGTGCTGTCACTCACCAGGAGTGCTGCTTCTGCCAATTTTGGTTGATTCCATTTTTGCCAAAAATGGCACAACGTCACCCTGCAGAACAGGAGTGCTGTTTCTGCCCATTTTGGCTTAATCGACATGTCAAAATGTGCCATAAGTGGTAGAAAATCATTTCAAGATATGACTGGATGGGATCAGTAAATGTGGTTCGTATTCACGGTGTTGTATTTCTATCCAGGTGCTGAACACTACTATCCAGTTCGACTCCCAAGACCTTGGCTGTATGGGGAGCAAGGTAGTGAGGGGGTGAGGGGAGTGGGATAAGGTAGTGAGGGGGTGAGGGGGTAAGGGGAGTGGGGTAAGGTGGTGAGGAGGTGAGGGGGTAAGGGGAGTGGGGTAAGCTAGTGAGGGGGTGAGGGGGTAAGGGGAGTGGGGTAAGCTAGTGAGGGGTAACGGTGAGGTAGTAAGGGGTTGAGGAGAGTGAGGTGAGGGGAGTGGGGGTGAGTGGGTGTGGGAGGTCGGGCTATACAGGAAGGGTAAGGGGGAGTGACTGAGATGGGCTTGGGATACAACAGAAGTAGGCAGAGTGTGTATACGGGAGGGCAAAACACGCACATGAACTGCTCACCCACCTGCTTCAAATGTTCTGTCATAAGGCACCCCCACTCCACTCACCAACACTCCCTCATCCATCTCCCACTCCCCTCACAGCATCACTCTCACACAAACCACAATAACATGCACTAAGCAACATGATACTGCAAGCAGTCAACTACCAACAGGTGTGGGAAGGGGATTTGGATGTGTGAAGGATGAGAGGGTAAGGGCGTGAGGATCATTCTTTAATATCCAAATCCTTTCCTGCTCCACAAATTGACTTCAAGAACATTAGAGCATCCTAATCAATCAATGGAATCAGCCAATCAATCAATCAATCAACAGTCAATCAATCAACAGTCAGTAAGTTATTCACTCAAACGGTCAATCAATCAATCAATCGATCATCAGTCACAAATGCCCATCTTATTATCATGATACTCTATGCCACTATAATTATTTTGCTTGTGTGTGACTAGAATTATACTTGGTGAGTTGTTCATCATAGCATCACCGTCTTGAAGTCAGATGTGTATTCCCATAGCAACAACAACAAGGGGGGCCTATTGAAACTGAAGCACAGTGTCCATAACCCACTCCTGTGTTATTCTATAGCTTAGATCAGTGGGAGTCTGTGTAACTAAGGCAGGAGATGATCTGATGTAACCTAAGGTAGGAGCGACTAAACAAGAGCTGATTGTTTTACTTGAAAGGCTGGTATCCTTGGAACTATATGACAGTTGGTAAGCTTCTGGGAACCATTACACCCGCCTCTATGCACACTATCTTGTGGGTGTTGCATCAACTGAGGTACTCAACGTCCGTGTACAGAGTCTGATGGCCTCATTTATCATCCTGATGCATTTGAGAAATCTCAACACTGGACAGGAAGGTAGGGCTTCTAGCGGAGGTAGTAACAAATGCTTTCAGATGTAGCGTAACTGCTGTTGTGGACTGTGAATGGATGAATCATAACTGCTTTTGTGGACTGTGAACTGCACATGGAACAAACTTCCATCAGCATCTGAGAAAAGGGACCACTCAGACCAGAATAAACATCTTGAGTTAGTATACCAAGCTGTTTTGTATTCAGTATGCAGGATATGTAGTAGTAGGAGAGCATCATTTATAGTGTTTGCTTAGAGCTTGTATACCTTCTCAGAAAGCAGTGTATAGTTACTGTAAATAACTTAACTGAGCAGTTTGGATCCTTTATTGTGAGCTCCTCTCCGGACCATGGCAACTCACGAAGCTCCCTCCTCCTCCCTTCTTGTAGAGTAGGCATGCTGCTGCCCCCACCCCTGTCCTGTAGGGTCAGCAGAGGCTCTGTATTGCTGTGCTTAAGTTTGCTGCCCCCACCTTCATCCCTGTAGAGTGGGTATGCTCAGCAGACTAGGGGCACTGTTGACCCTCTTTCTGTCTGCCGACCAAGCCCAATCTACAGTGCTGAGGGTGGACATCTTTGTCCTGAAGCCCATCTGTAGCTGGAGGAAGTGAAAGATGGTTTGTGGCATGATCAAAGTGCTACCATTGTATGGGCATGGTTTTTGGCGGATCATACAAGCGATTACAAGAAACTAAACAACTCACCTTCTCAGTTTCAATGTCCTTCACAGCGCCAACTGAAACATTACACATAGAAACAGTCTGCAGTGTGGATCAACATCTTGCAAGCAATTTATCAAACTACAGACACACTCTGCAGATTTGTACATCATGCAAGCTATAGTATACTAAAGGTTATTGTACAGGTGTAGTTTCCCATGCGGTTATGTATACTGCTAACACAAACGTACTAGGATAAGCTACGTATATGCATGTCTGTAGGTTACGCTGATTAAATAACATATACCGAGAATTTTCACTGAACGTGACTTCAGCCAGAGATGAGAGGAAGCTAGTTTGAGTCTGTTGGCAGCTGTACATTAACTAACTCTCTGTACTGCACACTACATGAAGGTAGCATGCAGAAGAATCATAGCACAAAATAATCATAGTCTTACTGCCTAGGAGGTAGTAGCCTGCTGTCAACCCACGGTCTCTTGCAGGAGAAGTCTGGTGCTGGGGTCAGTGCAGATGACATGCTTTGTGGAGTGGACTTGGCCGCATATGGATGGATGGATGAACAGTCAGGGGAACAGACAGACGGATCGATTCACATGGCAGCACGTGGCAGCTGGACCCAGTGGCCCTGTAGACTGAGCATGGTTAGCAGATGATGGCACATGATGCCTGCAACTGTTGCATGCTGCCAATCTTCCATCTGCCGACCAAGCCCAATCTACAGTACCGCTGAGTGTGCTGTCGAGAGGACATATCTTGCTGCTTTGCTGCATGGGGTCCATCAGCACCCTGCTGGGAGGAAATACTTTGTGCACCACTGGGAGTATTGTTGGTCATGAAAACACTTGGCAATGGACAGTTTGTTGTTATAAAGGCTTAAATAAAATACAAGTGATACACTAGAAGCTAAACAACTCACCTTCTCAGTTTCAATGTCCTTCACAGTGCCAACTGAAACATTACACATTGAAACAGCCTGCAGTGTGGATCAACTATCTTGCAAGCAATAGATCAAACTACAGACACACTCTGCAGGTTTGTACATCATGCAGGCTATAGTATACTGGAGTAGAGCAAAAGAGACACACTCTGCAGGTTTGCACATCATGCAGGCTATAGTATACTGGAGTAACAAAAGAGACACACTCTGCAGGTTTGTACATCATGCAAGCTATAGTATACTGGAGTAACAAAAGAGACACACTCTGCAGATTTGTACATCATGCAGACTTTCAACAGTGGGTAATGCTTAAGTCCTGCTCTGTAGTTTTACAATTAAGAGTGAGGCTGTTTCACACCTGCTTTAGTCCAGATCCTAGCATGCTTAAGCTTAAAGTATACTCACAGCATGAGACTGACAGCACTAGCATTCCACTGAGATTATGCACACAGCAAGCAACTGACCTTTGAGCTGTCTGAGCAAGCAATGAACCTTTGAGATGCCAAGTTGAATCTCTACCGCCACTTTTGAGCTTCCGCTGCAGTTCTTGTTCCTTCTGTTCAGCCTGTCTGTGCAACCGGAGCGTTCTCTTGTTACCTTAAATACTCTCAGAGGATGCGTTCTAAGTGCAGCTAGAAATCCCCGGTGACGGCAGAGTGTATGCGTAGCTTATCACAACACACCTAGTGGGATTTCCCTCTCACCGGGAGATATTCATGGCCTCCTCTGCCTTGTGTACATAACACCGCTTGTATCATCCCCACAAGAGATGATTGTGGTCTTCTAGTGTGCTGTGGAACATTCCACAACCTTGTTTGGGCATTCCATTTGGTAACTGGTTTGGTAACCAAAGACGTTAAGCAGTTTCATTTGCAGCTCTCTCTGTGAGCAGAGAATACCTCCTCAGGAGAGGGGAAGGCAGCTGAGAATATTACAGAGTTCTAGACATCTGGTACTGACAGCTGTTTTCTGTCATTAGTGGGTGAAATCTTTGCAACCATCTGCCTGGCTGCAAGTAGACATGATAGACTCACTATAGTCACAGCTGCAACTGCAGGTCAAAACTTTGACCAGCTCTTTCAGCAGTTTGACCGTTGACTACTCTGATTTTTGCCATTGACTGTGCGGCCATTGACTACATGCACATTCCTATGACCCGATACTTTACAGAAGAATGTGTAGCAACTCCATCCCTTCCTTAGTATACCAGGTCAAGATGCATGGTCACAGCTGTGTCTGTGCTGCATATACCCCCCACCCCCTGCTTGAGTCTAACTTGGAAACCACCCTGAGCAAGAATCCCACACTTAGGTCAACATCTCAACATCCTCTCCATGTACATGCAGGCCACACTGACTTGCATCTGGTGAGAAAGTGCCACTAATGTCAGATGTAATAGCCAGTGGAGGAATTTCCCAGTATGTTTCTCGCAGATAGGAAACACCGTTCTATTATGTTAGCCTGGTGCTTAGCAACCAATCGCACAAGTTGTTTTTGCCTCCCTCTTCCCAGGCTGTGGTGGATTTTTGGGGGAGAAAAGTAGGGAGTTCCACCTGAAGATATACAACAGGCCTTCTCCCACCCCTAGTGGCCATGAATGTTAGTATGGGTTCAGGAACCCATTGCCTGGCTGGTGGCCTTGCTTTTATAATTTTTTCACACAAGTGTGTGGCTTTGAAACTCACCAGACATGGCTTCATATTAGAATTGCAGTAAGGGAATAGCCAAACTTTATTACGGCAACCATTTATGTGCTACCAAGCACAATGCCAGCTTGGCAATATGCTACATCTGCTCTGCTCATGGCACCTTGGCAACCAGGGTTGTGCCTTATTAAACACTTAATCATGAAGCTTTTTGTGGTATGAGTATGAAGCCTGGCGTGTATGAGGTTTAACTCTTGGCTTGTAATTCTGTGGCTTGTATTTGTGTAATGAAGAGCTCGTAGTTTTGCTGTGAGGTTTGAATATCCTGACTTTCATTTGTGGGCAGTGGGTGCTTAGCAATTAGCTAGTTAATGATTAGCCTGGGAACTGGGGTCTTCGGTGAGAAGCTTAGCAAGTGGCTCTTTGCTAGCCTGGCAATGAGACTAACTCACGAGATGCTGAACACAGTTGCTTTTAAAATTCTTGACTGTACCAATGTTTAGTTTTGACTGCACAAATTCAGAAATTACAGTAGTTGGAGGCCAGCTGTGCTGTTGCAAAGTAGCTAATTTGCGACTGATTCTAGAGCCTCTTGGGAGCCTGTTGAGCCTGGACGGTGCAGGCTCCAGCACACTGTGAGACAAGCCTGGACGGTGCAGGCTCCAGCACGCTGTGAGATGAGCCTGGATGGTGCAGGCTCCAGCACGCTGTGAGACAAGCCTGGACGGTGCAGGCTCCAGCACGCTGTGAGACAAGCCTGGATGGTGCAGGCTCCAGCATGCTGTGAGACAAGCCTGGACGGTGCAGGCTCCAGCACGCTGTGAAACAAGCCTGGATGGTGCAGGCTCCAGCACGCTGTGAAACAAGCCTGGATGGTGCAGGCTCCAGCATGCTGTGAGACAAGCCTGGACGGTGCAGGCTCCAGCACGCTGTGAAACAAGCCTGGATGGTGCAGGCTCCAGCACGCTGTGAAACAAGCCTGGATGGTGCAGGCTCCAGCACGCTGTGAAACAAGCCTGGATGGTGCAGGCTCCGGCACGCTGTGAGACAAGCCTGGACGGTGCATACATGTGCATGAAGTATTTTCCTCAGAATCCTTGACCGGAGTAATCTTAGGACTGGTGAATGCTGCTAGGGCCCAGGGTCTGACAGACCAGCTAAGGACTAGTAATGGGCACATTACAGTCTTGATCTCTGGTAAACTCTAGTAAACTCCAGTAAACTCTAGTGACCCTCTGTAATCTCTGATTGTCAATTGTTGGACTTCACACGGCAGGAGAACTTTGATGACGTTTCGATCAGGCTGTGCTGATCTTCCTCAGGTCAAACTCTAGTAATCTCTAGTAATAGGACCAGTAATAGGTTTACAGTCACTCTAGTAAACTCTAGTAATTTCTAGTAATCTCTAGTAATAGGACCAGTAATAGGTTTACAGTCACTCTAGTAAACTCTAGTAATTTCTAGTAATCTCTAGTAATCAGTCATTGCAGTTGGGTATTTTTGTGCTGATCTCTGAGTGACAAGAATGTATCCGTAGATTCAGTATATGCTGTGGTTGTGTGTTAGTCTTTCACTATGCTAACATCTTTCGGAGAAACAGTTTGCTATTTCTTTTGCCAGTGTTTTTGGTTTGTGACCAAACTTTTGCAAAGCGACGGCTCTTTGGTTGTGGGAAAAGTTCTGTTTTTGGATTCAGTGAAAGACAGGCAAGCTTAAGACATTATTCAAGCTGTACTCAGTTAGTCGGTTTCAAGGTTTTAATTGACGTGCCATTTCTGCCAAGAATGGACCAATGAGCCAAAATTGATATTGGTCACAATGGTGCAAATTCCAGCTTCATATCTCCTTCCTAGCCCAGGATACCTAACATAGTACATATCTGGTCTGATTTCAACACTATGTATCAGGTATGTGAATGAGATATGAAGCTGGGGATAGTGCCATTGTGATCAGCATGCAGAGAGCTTTCAAATGATATCCTAAAAATGTTTTTTACCATCGGTCATGTTTTTGCCAAAAATCGCACTCAACCAAAGGCTATATATATATAATCCATGGTTTTTCACGATTCAAAATTCAACATCCAGCGAAATGGACATCATTGGAATGCTCCATTCATGCTGATCGCAGTGGTGCAAATCCCAGCTTCATATCTCCTTCCTAGCCCAGCATATTAGTCTGCTATAACTGCATGCCTAGCTTCATTCCCAGACCGTCTACACCACCAGTTTTTACAGTCTTTGTGTAAACGAAAACGATCAAAACTGGAGGTGTAAAAGGCCTGTGAACAAAGCTATGCTTGCCCCCAGATGACAAGTGGCAGCTAGTGTACATGTAGCAAACAAGACAAGGCTTGATCTTTGCTGGCTTCACCTTGGTGTGCTGTCACTCACCACGACTGCTGTTACTGGTAATTTTGGTTTGTTGTTCGATTTTCGATGGCACCCTACAGAACAGGAGTGCTGTTTCTGCCAATTTTGGCTTCTTTGACATGTCAAAATGTGGTAGAGAATGGTTCCAAAATGTGCCAGTTTTGGCATGTGAACATGCCTGAATAGACGTAGGCCATAATAATTATGATGATGACCCACCGCTATATACATGAGAGTCGAATCTGGTCGGGCTGTTTGCAGGGAGAGAGCGGAGCTCTTAATTGAGTTTGGGGAGCAATTCTGTCTTCTTGATATTAGTTCTTATCATACGTATCGTGATATAGACAATCCCCTATCATGAGCCTTCATTAAGCTGAACCACAGGGCTGAAGCAGTCCTGTCGGCATTGATGGATAGAACTATGGAATTGTGTCAACAGCCTCCCCTTTGCCATAGACTAAACTTCCAGAATTCGATCCACCTGAACTACGTATACAGTGTATGACATCACTACTGAAGGAGGTCAGTTGCTGTGTTTTGGAGTTTGCACTCAGTGATCAAAAATGAAACTACATCGTCTCCAAACAACAGCTGATAGTCTTTTGTGCATATTCCCTATGGGCTGGACTAACTGCTGGTGAAATTCTGTTTAGGGTGCAAGTTCTGACAAGTTAAAGTGGTAGATTCCCTACCATTAACAGTTTCATTGTTCTGATAAACTAATGGCACTGCAATTTCATGTTGGATTGCCAGCTGTCTTTGTGACCTCAAGGCAGAGGTTCATTACCTTCCCCCTCCCTCCCTCCCTCCCTCCCTCCCTCCCTCCCTCCCTCCCTCCCTCCCTCCCTCCCTCCCTCCCTCCCTCCCCTCCCCTCCCTCCCACTACACACACACACACACACACACGGCATATTCCTGAAGGCATCCAAGAGATCATGGATTGGGTGATGCTGCCTGGTCACAAGGAGCAACTCGTGATGGTACTTATAAATGACGAGGGGAAAGACAAAGATTGGGGACACCTGGACCTCATTTGGAACCCTGTGCAAGATATACTGGGAGGCATCCTCTTCACACCATTGGACAAGCAAAAGTACTTTCCTGACAGATGGTGAGGGAGGAGGAAGGGAGGGAGTGAGTGAGGAGGAGGGAAGGAGAGGGAGGGAGGGAATGAGGGGAGAAGGAGGGAGGGTGGGAGAGAGGGTGGGGAGGGAGGAAGGAGAGGGGGGAGGGAGGGAGGGCGGAGGGAGGGGAGGGAGGGGAGGGAGGAAGGGAAGGGAGGGGAAGGGGAGGCAGGGAGGGATGGAGGGGAGGAGGAGAGGGGAGGGAGGGGAAGGATGGAGGGAAAGAGGGGAGGGAGGGAACCAAGGGGAGGAGGGTGCAGGCTCCCCTGGCACACCCCTCTCCTGTGTTCCATACATCAAACCATAAACTGTTCTACATATTTAATATGTTGCGTCTTAATCATTTTTGTTGTTGTGATTTTTTCCATTTCCTTGTTTACTCACCATCTTCATTCCATCTTCCCCCTCTGGGTAGATCTTAAGGAAATCACCTGATAAGTAAACAATCTTGCTTATTTTTGATCAGTGCAAGAAATTATTAGAGAGAGAGATCGAGATCGAGATCGAGATCGAGATTGAGATCGAGATCGATCCACTGGAAGCCCAGCATTTCCGAAGTGTTTGTGAGATTTTACAGTTGAACTTCCATTAAAGGACAGTCCGAATCAAAGACACCTTGCATTGTCCCAACTAAAGACAAAATTAATAGTCATGTCCTAAAGTGTTCATTAAGTAGCAGTCTGTCGTAATTCCTAATGAAAGTGGTCGTTTCATCGGATGAAGTCTACCGTTTTTGATCACTGCAGGCCATCTCCAAATGAGATCTTCCAGCTGGGAAAACGGGTTTTGGTAACCGGTACGTCTAGGACCCCAAACGACTACATATTTGCTGACATGACTGTCCCAGGATGGGACAAGGACACAATGAAGTATTTCACCGCGTACCCCAAGTGTGGTGGCTACCGAGCCGGTGACTGGTACATCGTGGGAGGAGAGAGCCAGATGGTGGGACCTATATGTGAGTCATTGCCTGTACGTGAATAGTAGGGTGTAATGGGTGCAGCTTAAGCTGCACAATGTCTGGTAATCTGTAGTATTCTCTGGTAATCTGTAGTTCTCTGTAGTAATCAGTAATCTGTAGTAGTCTAGTAATCTCTAGTAGTCTGTAGTAATCTCTAGTATTCTCTAGTAATCTCTAGTTGTCTGTAGTATTCTCTGGTAATCTGTAGTAACCTCTAGTAATCTGTAGTATTCTCTGGTAATCTGTAGTAACCTCTAGTATTCTGTAGTTCTCTGTAGTAATCAGTAATCTGTAGTAGTCTAGTAATCTCTAGTAGTCTGTAGTAATCTCTAGTATTCTCTAGTAATCTCTAGTAGTCTGTAGTAATCTCTAGTATTCTCTAGTAATCTCTAGTAGTCTGTAGTAATCTCTAGTATTCTCTAGTAATCTCTAGTTGTCTGTAGTAATCTCTAGTATTCTCTAGTAATCTCTAGTTGTCTGTAGTAATCTCTAGTATTCTCTAGTAATCTCTAGTTGTCTGTAGTAATCTCCAGTCATCAAGATATGAGATGAGAGCTTCTAGTTCAGGGTAAGTACTGTGACACTGTTGTCGAAGTTCATTAATTGGTGGGTGTGGTTAGAGTGTGTCTGCTTAGGATGCCTGAATTTCCTCTGGGAATAGTTTCAAGCCCAACAGGCCGAAGGAACGAATTGGGGTATGTTTAATGGCTCTAGAGGCAGAAAATTATCTCTGGACATACTGTGGTTTCGGCATACACACATTACGGCACATTACGTAATCCACACTGTTGACTTAAGGCTGTGACTGTTTTCTCAGGCAGTCAAAAACAAACGCGGAAAAACAATAAAACGTTTTGAGCATTAACTCACAGTACTCCTTCTCTTGAAAGGCTTTTGGCATTACTGTTGAGTGATAACACAACCAGACTAGCTCAAACAACAGCAGGTTTCATTTTTGGGTTCCCACAGAGCCGGGTTCTATTGGTGTGCCATGCTTTCATTTGACACCACAATAATAATCACTTAAATGCGATCTTCATCGGTTGCCCACATGAACTGATCCTTCCCACATGAACAGATCCTTCCCAGAATAGGTAGCTTTTTCTGTTGCTGTGGCAACTGTATCCGTAGGCATCGAAGTTTCAGTAATGTAGAATGTAGGTAGTTTACTTGCAAGAATTAATACTGACGAACTACACAATGTGAAAAACCGTTGTAGCTGTCTTTATGGTTGTTTGGTGATGTTCACACAGCAGGGTTCAGAATCAGTGTTCACCACTCAATGAGTATGGTACTGTATCTGTAAGCTATTTACATAACGTGTCATAATGATGATGTCATAATGACGTCATCAGGTGCTGTTTCTGATATTATGTGCACAACTCATAATGTAGTCAGTCAATACTGGTTTGGTCAATGATCAAAATGCCCCAAACGCTGTTGAATTAAAGTAGTATATACTGTGGGTGTTACCAGCTGAAATTACTCTCTCCAATTTGCTGACCAGGCTAGCCACGATTCTTTGAGTCCCCGCTGCTGCCCTGTTGCTATGCTGCCAGCGCTGATATCCTGAAGGTGTTCACTGCTGTTTACACATCTGTGGGACATCCTGGCCCCTTTTGGGATGGTGCAATCCCTTTTGGTTATGATAGCCAGCAAAAAAACATCCGCTTGTATAGTGCGATATGACTTCTCAGGCAGTTGAGAGATATAGCCATTAACGCCTGTCAATTAAGCCCATTACATTGACGTATACATATTCTAATATTAAAATTCAAAAGATTTCAGCGAACACTTGAAAGTTTATTGACTAAGCAAGTCAATTAGTAGAATAAAAGATTGATTTCCATGTAAAAGAACGTAGTGAAGGACAGCTAGATCTCAGTGAAAGGGTTAATAATTTTTCACCTTGCAGGGTATGGTTATGCACTACTCTAGCCTCGTTCTGCGTAGCCTGGGAGCGAGGCTAACTCCCCCTTTCCTTCCCTCCCTCCCTCCCTCCCTCCCCTCCCTCCCCTCCCTCCCTCCCTCCCTCCCTCCCTCCCTCCCTCCCTCCCTCCCTCCCTCCCTCCCTCCCTCCCTCCCTCCCTCCCTCCCTCCCTCCCTCCCTCCCTCCCTCCCATCCTCCCTCCCTCCCATCCTCTCTCCCTCCCTCCTTCCCTCCCAGACAATGGTCCAGCAGCTGAGGGACTGTTGATTCAGGAGAACATTCCCTACCTTCTCCAGTGCCCAGTAAGCATCTCCTCCATGGACATTGCTTCTCCTGGGCTGGTTAGTGCGGCAGTGTGGACCTGGGCTCCAGGGTACTCATGTAAGTGAAGTAGCTGTTTTTGAAAAAATAGTCTTTTGCCAAATGCGGAAAAACTTTGGTTGCCATGGTAGTAGCTACAGTCAGCAGTTTTCATGGCATCATGTATATTACAGTGTTTTGTTAAAGTGTCCTCATTTCAGGAGGTTGGGTCTTGATCAGGCCTCCCGATCGACCGAGGGGCCCTACATGTTGTGTGTGTATGGTTCCACCATAGCTCACTTACACACACACACACACACACACACACACACACACACACACACACACACACACACACACACACACACCACTCGTGTTACCATCTCCAGATGAGAACATTTCGGCTACCCAGTGTGCAGCCATGGATACAGAGCAGAATGGTACTTATGTAGCAACTAACTATTTCGGCGGCTCGATACGCCCTTGCTATTGTAAGACACCAGTTACACAGCTGTGTTTCATTGAGTTAGCCAGCTACTTGAGCCTGTTGAGATTCACCCTAGCCTCGTTCCCAGGCAGATTGAGTCCAACTCTGCCATAGCTACAGGCAACACACAGGACCTGGAGGTGCATAGTTATACCAAATGTCCGTAGGCTGAATCATGTGGGTAGGGAATCATACATGTAGCCCCATATGACTATATGTGCAGTATAATTATACTGTTTCTTATTTGGCTGCCTGTGTGTAGGGCGATGGGTGACAGTACACTGCAGTATGGAACTCTACCATGCTTGTCGGAGTGACTCCAACTCCACCCAGCTGGTGCTGAGCAACATGCCGAGCACGTGGGATCAACAGAGCGTGAGTATAGTCAGCCCTTGCATGAGTGCTGTCATGGAAACAAGTAGCAGCTAACCTGCTATGCTCATACTTCCCCCCCCCCCCCCCCCCCCCCCCCCCCCCCATTGAATAAATTGGCCAGGCATGACTTCTAAATCTTGAGATATCTGCAAACTGTGTATATCTCCCATGTAGAACCAGCTTTAGAGTATGCCAATGGGCATTTCAGTAACGTGTTCAAGTGGCATGTCAACTAGCATTAAACGGCCATGGCATAGTGCATGTCAGCAAAGTACTGCAAGCAACGAAGGCTGGATACTGGCAAGGCCTCCAAGGCTAGAAAGTCTGTGTCTCATCTGCTGGTATTCTACACACCTCTTGCAGTGCCCTCCAAGCTTCTCCTTCTTCCTGCCGGCCACGGGCTATGAGAACTGGCAGCTGTACCAGGTGGTGCTGGCAAGAAATGCAACAGCGATCTGGATCCACCTCTCTCCCGGGACATGAAATACTGCAGTCTCATTCCCATCCATGCCTCTGGGAATGAGACTGGGATACACATTGTAACAAAGAATTATATTTATTATTGTGCAAAATTATTGTTGTCATGAATAGTACATCTTGGAAGTATGCATGCGTAGCCCGTCCAGACTGGGAAACTTCTCATAATGGAGGCCCTACATGGGGTCAGAATAGAAACTTGGATGAAAGGGTCGACCTAGCTTGTCAGAGCCAGTGTGAAGTGTCGGTTTGTCAAAGTCACCAGTCATGCACGCAACCTCAAGGAAACAGCTGCATATATGCAGCTAGTGCAAATTAAGGTGGACTACTCCTATCAAAGTGTGAGCTAGTACAGTATGTCCATCTCACAGAATTCATAGAAGCCATGTCCAACTATTGTATCTTCCAATATTGCCCTTGTCTCTGCACTGAGCAAACTGTCTACGAATTCTGCATAATACTGATGATCCATCCTGAAGCTCTTTTTTCCCCCCACATCTGACCCCACGTTTAGGTTCATTTTCGGCACTGGTCTGCCAGGAGAGCTTTGTAAATATATTAAATGTAGCTATAATACGCCATTATACGGCCTGTATGCGAATTTGAATGAAGTTTTTTGGCGGGAAGTCAAGGTCCGTGCTGGCGCATGCGCAAGAGGCCACATCCGGTTTGGGGTTCAAATACTGAATTTGCAACAAGTTTTGGCGGGATGTCGGGATGGCACACTTGCTAAGCACTTGCTTTGCAGCCTGGGGGTTGAGTGTTCGCCTCCCCAATAACCGAGTACGAGTCTGGGCCACTCCGTACACACCGGTTCCCATCTGACCACCGAAGCTAAAGAAAGGTGTTCTGGTTGAAAGCAGGTTAGCCCCCTGTGATTCCAGTCACCGGCGCCTAGCCAGCGCTCCTGAGGCTTACACTTCGGTGTCTGACCTGTCATGGAGGGGTAGGTGTGTTGCTAGGTTGTTTCTTTTTCCTTTCTTTTTTTTTTCTCTTTATATTTTTTTCCATCATAGACACCGGGTGGGAAGGCTGCTAGGTTATTTTTACATCCCCCCTTATCTTCTTTTTGTTCATCTTTGCAGGCTGCTATTTCTCCATGTATAGTCAATATAATATATACAGAACTAGAAACTGAATAGTAGAGTGGAGGTATATAGCTAGCTACAAGGCTAGGTCTATCCTTTGATCTTGAGTGTTTTTCTGAGGTCCTAGAATGCATGATGCACATTTCTGCAACTTCTGGTCGTGACACATGATACAGTCAAGCGATTCAGTTTAATTCGTACAATCTTATTGTCGGAGACCTGAGCCATGAAATTTAGAGATGCTGCTGGAAAGTGTTTCACTATAGAGGTGTGTGTGCATGGTATGCATAGGAGAGCTAGGGACTTCTGGGCCCCTGGAACCAGTCAAGGAAGTGCGCAATCCACAACTAAACTGGCCCCAGGTCGACCTCCTGGTCAGTTTAGTGTGCTACCTCAGGATCCACTAACAAGGGAAGCATCCCCACTTTAGGCTAGCCTCGTACCCAGGCTCATTTCCTCTTACCGAGAAAGAGCCTGGGTACAAGGCTAACTTTAGGCTTGATCACACTGTCATCATCGCAAGGAACAATAACAATTCACCATTTTCATACAGATATTAGGAAGTGGGGATTGCATGATTGTGTGAATAGCATAATCACAATACAAGTGTCAACCAACGCCATACTACATGTATAAAACAAGTCCATTGCCTTGACACTAGCAGCTACTGGTTGCTAGAAGACGTAGGATTCTGCAAGTCTAACTGGCCGAGGCCCTGCAAGCTGCCAATCACTGCAGCCAGTGGGTTCTCTGGGATGCTCTGTGCAAAATGGGATGTGACAACATCAACCAAGGTTCAAGATAGTGTGAATACCGAGGATGACCACACACACAATCATAACATGAAATTATTTAGTACTGGCTGGTAATAGCCTTACAGTGGAGACACTTTTGATTCGGTACGCCAGCAGCGCCTGTGTGAGGGCACTTGAGAGTTTCAGGGCAGCCTCAGCATCTTCTTCACTGTTGATCTTGGCCTGAGAAAGAGGAGTATACAGCACGAGTGTCATCGTCACTCAAGAGTGTGCCCACACAACTCCGTGCCTTTACAATGAACTGGCAACAGAGTAGCATCCCCTACCAGTTGCTGTACTACAGCCTGGCTGGCCCCCTGTTCATGGATGGACTTGAGCAGGACCTCCAGCTGAGCGTCTTTATTGCCCTGATTCAAATACGGCAAGAGAGGGGGAGGAGGGAGGTGATATGTGGAACCAACCTTCACACGTAAAGCATAAAATAGAGACTCAAAGCGCCTTTACCCTGATTCCAATACAGCAAGGGGGAGAGTCTAGCTTCTACCAGGAGTACAATTACTGTATATACTCATCCCTAAACGATTCTAAGAAAATGCATTGTGCATACACACATCATGTACACAGGATGCTCACCTGCTGAGTTTGAAGGTCATGTGACTGCTCCACTTGGTATGGATGTGCCTGCTGAGAGGAGACTTCACCGGAGGGAGACACCAGAGCTCCACCACTGGACTTTGCACCAGGTGAGGCACCGGCGTGATGGAACGTCTGAGGAGAGGCTATGGATGTGGCAGAGGAGCCCCAGGATTGTGGCGGGGTTTGCTGCGGCTGGGCCCAGGATGAGGGCGTCGGCTGAGGCTGATTCAAGTGTGGCAGTGCTTGCTGTTGCTGCAGTTGTACTGGCTGTGGTTGGGGCCAAGACGATGGCGGCGCTTGCTGCTGCAGCTGTGCTGGCTGTGGTTGGGGCCAAGACGATGGGGTAGCTTGCTGCTGCTGAACAAAAGGCACTTGTGCGGGTTGGGGCCAAGATGGTGGTAGTGCTTGCTGCTGCTGAACCACAGGCAGTTGTGCTGGCTGTAGCTGGGGCCACGATGGTGGTGGTGCTTGCTGCTGCTGAACCACTGGCGGTTGTGCTGGCTGTAGCTGGGGCCACGATGGTGGTGGTGCTTGCTGCTGCTGAACCACAGGCGGTTGTGCTGGCTGTTGCTGGGGCCACGATGGTGATGCCTGCTGTTGCTGGATCCAGTTAGCAGGTACTTGCGGTGATTGAACGTTAATCCAGTGGGGTGGTGTTTGCTGTGCCTGGAGGGGCGGTGCCACTGTTGGGGCCTGCTGGGTACCAGGGCCAGGGCCATACCTCCTCCGTACAACTGCAGAAATATCCATTTGTGTCTGACGCTGGCTCCATTTCTGGCCAGGAGAATAATTCGTGAAGCCTTCCGATGATTTATCAGCGGTGTCTGGATTGAAATACCTCCCACCTCCTCGTCCTCCCCTCCCCCTAGCACTTCTTTCGCCAGTCCCTCTCCCACTCGTAAACCCACCGCTCTGGTTGGGGACATCTGGCAGACGCTGAGAGAAATGACCTCCATAAGGTTGAAGCTGTCCTAGGCCCCTTCCTATACTACGACCAGGCACAAATCCAGCCCCCGTCCCTCGCAAAGGACTTGCAAATCCAGTTCCCCTCCCTCGCAAGGGACTTGCAAATCCAGCTCCCCTCCCTTGCGAGTAACTTGCACCAGGTGATGGATGATGTCCTCGGCCTCTTGAAGAACCACTTGAGAACCTCCCTTGAGAGAGAGTGATACAAGATGTTCAAGCTCTGGCTATGATGACAACTTCAGAGAGCTATATATAGGCATACTCAGTTGACTACATCTCAAGCATAGCTATTACCCATGAATTGACCACATGATCTGATTCTAGTAATGCAGCACAGACGATGCATATGGAAACAGCGAAGAGAAATGCAGTCCAATGGCCATGAGGGGCGTGGGAACGAGGCTATTCAATGTAGTTGCTACAGACTGAATAAGATTGTAGCCAAGGGTGGGTGGGACCATACGAACTCTTACCGCAAAGAAACATTGATACCTTGCGGTGAAGGCTTCAGGATCTTCCTTTTGATGAGCTCCACCTTCCTCCCCTCTCTGGACTCGATCTCTTGTGCAATGGCCTTCACCTTTTCATTGAAGATGCTCTTCTTCAGTTCCAACTTCATCAGTTCAGAATGCTTCTCAGGGTAGTCGGTTTTCTGTTAGGGAAAACATCTTATAATCTCACACAGAGGAACCTGTTCCTAACTTTCACCAGGAGGAGATGGTGGTGAAAGCTGGACACAGTTACAGAATCATCTCGTCCCACCACAAAAGGACAGCAGCTATGGATTGGTAGCCTTGTCCCCAGCTGTCCATCGCTGGCAGTACTGTAAGCGATGGAAAGCTGGACGGGGTCTGGGAATAAGGCTAATGGATTGCTACAAATGCTCGTGTGGACTGTCTTCCAAAATGAGGTCATTGAAAACTCACTATTGACAAGATTCAATAATGCTACCAAAAGCGAGTTTCAAACTTTGACCCATAACACAATGATGCCTTTAGCACAATGTATACAGGAGGACTGGGATATAAACATGTAATATTGTGTACCTGGGTTTGAAGTCCCTTAGAAACTCCTTAGGCAACAGTTTCCAGGAACTTCAACCCAACAGCAGGTGCAACCAGATAAACCTGTCACTGAAACACGTTTTCATGTGGTCTCACTAACAACATTGAAGGTGATATTCCTGTTTCTTGGACTGCTCCCATTTTGGTGTCAACAGGGGAATTTTTACCTTAGAATTGCTGTTGCTGTAACCATGAGGGAAGTTTTAGTGACCAAAGCTGTTCCAGAGAGGCATTTGGTGGAGCAAAGAGGCGCCCAGTGAACCAGAGAGACACAATACAGGATGGCTGACACTCTGACCGTGTGTTTATGCTCTTATTACTGGAAGGAAAGATTGAGTGTCCAAGAAACAGAATATCAAGCTGAAGCTCAGAGCAGGCTACCATTAGGACAAAAAGTTGGATTTGTGACTGCTGTTGGGCTGAGAGAAAGCAAGAAAGAAAAAACTCTATCCTGCAAATTTCTGGGACTCAAAACTAACCTTCTGAATACTAGTCAGTGGTAAGAGCATCTGACTATTCAGAAGGTCCTGGGTCAACAGGTCCCATAACCTTTCAGTGGACCGAGCAGTCACAACTAAAGCATCTTGCTTGGATTGTGGGCTAGCACTGATTAATAAGACTTGGTGTGCAATTGAGGAATGCATGGCACTTCTCAGCACTGGTCACATGGTCTCAGCACTGGTCACTAGCTACTGGTCACATGGTCTCAGCACTGGTCACATGGTCTCAGCACTGGTCACTAGCTACTGGTCACATGGTCTCAGCACTGGTCACATGGTCTCAGCACTGGTCACTAGCTACTGGTCACATGGTCTCAGCACTGGTCACATGGTCTCAGCACTGGTCACATGGTCTCACCAACACAGCCAAGCGATGTGCTGCGGAGGTGAAGTGGAGATGGTGATTGGCCGCGTCTACAGCTACACTGCACAGTGTGCAAGTGTACTGGGGGTTGGGGTCATCGGGAAGACCGATCTCCTCTGCATACTGCATGCCTGCAGATGGATGAGTGGGGTGATACAGAACCCCGGTCAAGCTACGATACAAACTACAATCCCATTTCAGTCACTGAGTGCATATTGATCTTTCCCACATAAAGTGGGCACCACACTCCTGGTGGGGGAACTGGTAGGAGCAAGGGCACATTGAGGCGCCAAAGGCGGCAAGAGCCTCATGCCTAACCTCACTCTCACCTCGTGGATACTCTTGGATACTTCAGTAAACTCACTATTGAATGATGCCTCATGCCTAACCTCACTCTCACCTCGTGGATACTCTTGGATACTTCAGTAAACTCACTATTGAATGATGCCTCATGCCTAACCTCACTCTCACCTCGTGGATACTCTTGGATACTTCAGTAAACTCACTATTCAGAACGATGCCTCATGCCTATCCTCACTCTCACCTCGTGCGAACTCCCAATTCACCATAGATTGCACAGGTGCCATTCTCAGTCTCATTCCAAAGACTTTGGGAATGAGACTACACATGCACCCAACTGATTCACGGTGATCAACCATAAGACCCACAACGTTACGGTTATTACAGTTTTGGTAACTTTCACGTAGCCACCACAGCCAGTAGTCGCTACTTTGATGGAAAACTGTCCTGAAAAGACACTGCAACAGTGAGGATGGCATCGGAACCAGCCAGATCCTTTCATACGGGTCTGGCATCGGAACCAGCCAGATCCCATATGCATGTGGCTTTCATACGGATCTGGTAGGTGTATCTTATACTGACCCAATATGGATACCATACACGTGGCTTTCATACGGATCTGGTAGGTGTATCTTATACTGACCCAATACGGATACCATACACGTGGCTTTCATACGGATCTGGTAGGTGTATCTTATACTGACCCGATATGGATACCATACACGTGGCTTTCATACGGATCTGGTAGGTGTATCTTATACTGACCCGATATGGATACCATACACGTGGCTTTCATACGGATCTGGTAGGTGTATCTTATACTGACCCGATATGGATACCATACACGTGGCTTTCATACGGATCTAGTACGTATCTTATACTGACCCGATATGGATACCATACACGTGGCTTTCATACGGATCTAGTACGTATCTTACCAACCTGATCCCATACAGATCTGTAATGCAGTAGGGACCCCATACAACCCTGGGCATCCAAATCTCGTACAGATCTCCATACGGATACAGTAACAGTATACTGTGATCTGGCATACATGTACAGTACAGATCCCATGCCATACGATCCCAGGCCAGTAGCAGGCTGAAATGGAGCAGTCCTGCCAGATAGCAGCCAAGTTGGTCTTACTTCTGTCCAAAAGAGCACATTGGGAACATAAAGGCCATCCTCATCATGCGTGTGCTAGCGGCCCGTCTCCCCCCCCCCCCCCCCCCCCAAACACACACAGACACTGCATGATGCACCAATGAA
Organism: Axinella damicornis; assembly: GCA_963931865.1. Classification (NCBI taxonomy): domain Eukaryota; kingdom Metazoa; phylum Porifera; class Demospongiae; order Axinellida; family Axinellidae; genus Axinella; species Axinella damicornis. The sequence goes on along the minus strand of OZ007516.1, from coordinate 1,246,251 downwards.
TGGCCTGTGCATGGAGAACTTCATCATGTGTCCAGTGATAGCCCATCTCCCACTCTCTCTCTCTCTCCCTCCCCCCCCCCCCCCCCCCCCCTCCACACACACACACACATACACTGGCACATCAATGAAGGGCCCATGCATGGACAAGATATTTCATCATGTGTGTAGATACACCCAGCGATGGCCTGTCCCCCCCCTCATCCCCCAACACATACACACACACTGACATACCAATGAAGGGCCCAGGCATGGAGAAGAACTTCATCATGTGTGTGGACAAACCCAGTGACAGCCCGTCTCCCTCTTGTGCCACCTCCACCTTAAAGAGCTCGTCGAGCAGGTCACCGAGTGGCCGCATAGGCATACGCTCTAGAGGAGAGAGAAAAGAACTATGGTATCATGGGGTTGCAGTAAATGACACGAGAGTTGAATTAGCCAATCAGATCTACGAGTGATTATCCCAAAGAGCGATCCGATAAGTACATTGTACAATGTAGATTGATCACTGTACGTACCATTCTCAAACCTACATATCACAGTCGCACATTATCAGGCGCATGCACCTGTATCTCCACAGGAAGGAAATGTGTGCCTAATAACAAGATACTGGAATGACATACCTCAAATAGGAAGTGTGCTTCATTTGGAATCATGTTTTTTTTTTCCATGAAGTCTTCTTCGATCCCACTTACAAAATGTAGCTGAGACGAGAGTCGAACATACATCTAACAGCGAACATGCGCCTATAGACGAGCTGCGCCTAATAACGCGTGACTACGGTACATAAAAATGGATTTTGTCACGGCAGTGTTCTTCCACGTACCTCCCATGCTCCTACCGGACAGTGAGATGTTCTGTGGAAGATATGGAAAAGTTAGTCAGAGAAGCTACGCTTTGTCTGTCATGGGTACATGGGCTCACCCTGAGGTGTTTTTTCCCCTGAAGATGTTGTTCGTACACTTCTTTGTGGGGACACCCGCAACAACACACCTGCAAATTAATTGAATACCTTATCACATGCACGCACACAGCACACATAGCACACACACACAAAAGACACACAGCACACACACACATGAAGACACACAGCTATATACACATAAACATAATATACCACAACAAGTGCGACCCACCTCACAGAAGTACGGGAACGCGTTCGTGTTGTTGAGATTCACAATCCGCCGGATGTGTTCGGTCGAATGCATGTGCTTCTCCAAGCTCTACAGCAAGAAAAAGTACTCCATTAACCACCCCATCCCCTTTCCCACTTCACTAGAAAGACAGATTAAAATTTACAGGCTAAACAAAATGGTCTTATGATAAGACAGTCTCGGTACCAGACTCCCTACCCAAAGGCCTAAGGGGGAGGGAGTCTGGTACCGAGACCAGATGCCATTCCGTACCCTCCTGCAGTTGAGCTGTGCATGGCAGAGGGAGCAGAAATACTGATCGTGTGTGATCGTCCCCTCGACCATCAACACTTTCTTGTTGACAGCGGTCAGGTCTTCCACGGAGAGTTGGGGGGTCTTTGGAACATCTGCGCCCTATAGGAGTCAAGGAAAGATGTACGGGAGTGTGGTAGGTACAAACTAACAAACCACTCCTGTACAGATCTCATACAGTGTATGAGAAACATCACTCCGGAGGGGTAGTATGGAGGCATGCACATGTACACATTCTTGCTCATGATCAAGGCAGAGTGAACCACTACAGACTCTACGGACTCATGTGTGAAAGATGGGCACCTACAACCAATCGTACCTTCTTCCCCTTTGGTTTCTTGCCCCCTGGGTCTCCACCTTTCGATCCCTCACCTCCATCTTTCTCCCTGGAGTCATCCTTGGAGGTACTTGCGCTTGTACCAATGCTACCCGCCAATCCTTCTTGCTCTCGACTCTGAAATTCAGTATCCAATCTTATTTTCTGTTTATCGTCTGCACCATCATTCTCGGAGCTGGGGCTAGGGCTCTGTCTGTGCTTTCCAAGAATCCCACCTCTGGATATCTCCTCCCGCTCAAAGTCTTGCCATGAAGTCTGCTTGGGTGTTGCCCTCTCTCTCATAAACTCAGGTGAAAGGCGGTGGGCTGATGGCGGAAATGCCATACTAGAGCCGCTCGAACCGTTGCCAAAGTCAACGCTGAGGGGTTTGGTGTCAATAGTGAATGAGTCGTGCCGTGGTGAGTTGCCAGATGTGGGATCACCTGAGATTGAGCCATGCCATGGTGGACTATGAGAAAAGCCAACATTCGGAGGTGGAGAATCCCTTGCGAAGTGGTCGCGCTGGGGCAGATTTCTACCAAAGCCAGGTATTGAGTCACTTTGAAAGGGGTCGCGCTGTGGCAGATCTCTACCAAAGCCCAGAACAGGATCATTTGAGAATGACTCTTGCTGTGGTGGGCTGCGGTTAAAACCAACACTAGGGGTTGCATACTCACTAGCGAAGAGGTCGTGTCTTGGTGAATTGCTGGCATTCCGAGGTGTAGAATCACTTGGGAAGGAGTCTTGTCGTTGAGGGAGTTGGTTTGCAGGGGTAACTTGACTGTTTGGACGCCTTCCTCCACCCGCACCTCGGCCACCCCGTCCTCTAGATCTGCCTCCCCTGCCACGTGGACGCCTATACATTTTCTGATGTGACTGTCTTCCAGACAACTCCTGTAGAACTCACTGGTGCCTTTGCGATACTGCTGAGGTCCTGAGAGAAGGGAATGACTAGTGATCTCTCTAGATCTCTGCCTCGATCTAGATCTCAGACTTGATAATATATATATCTCAGACTCCCTTCCAGATCTGTATTTGTTTTCACACGCATGCGGTTTCATGTTCTAATTCAAGGAATGTCGTCATAACAACAAAATTCTAGAACGGTAAACTCATGGCTGTTGCAGTTGCCAAACGGTTCCGTCAGAAACGGGCTGACAGATACGTCGGCGAACAGAGAAATCAGCTGAGACACGGTAAGGAGACCTTGTGGTGCTGTAGGCACAGAATCAGCCGTGGCAATCACTTTGCTATATAGTCTCACCATAGATAGTACGACGTAACCTCCATTATCTATGCTCTCACAGCCATGGATCTCAATGTGAACAGCTGCTTGCACTGTCTGTTGCGTTGTTTTAGTAGTCTCGCAGGCCAGGCCAGACCCTTTTCCTGTTTGGGGGTGTGGTCGGAAGCCACACCCCCAAACAGGAAGAGGGTCTGGCCTGCAAGACTATTGTTTTAGCACAATAGGCTAGCGTTTCATTCCCTCCACGCCAAATTTCAATGCACACACACATTTGCGCAGGGTATGGTGTGTACAACTATGAAAACCGTTTCTTCCGCTACGAAGGTCAGTGGGAAAATGGCCAGAAGCACGGCCATGGCAAGCTGACTCTGGGGGATGGAGGGTACTACAAGGGAGCGTTTGTGAGGGGGGAGATGGAGGGACATGGGTACCGTGTGTTTGGCCTGAGCGGGAGCACATACTCTGGCCAGTTTCACCGAGGGGAGATGCACGGCCAGGGATTGTTGAGGACTGTGACTGGGGGGCAGTACGAAGGGAACTGGATGCACGGGAAGAAGGAAGGTGAGGGGGAGGGGATCACCCTTGTGGAATTGTATGTCTGGTGGAAAGAATGACTCCAAGGTAAGACAGTACTCATGAATGCCTTGTGCGTGAGGAGTATACCTGTGCTTCTTATCCAACTCTAGTCAGTTCCTTCTTGTCAGATGTGCACATACAAGTTTTCCCCTCAGAAAAGAATGCTATGTCAGTGACATCATAATGTATTCAGGACCCTTTTCAGTGAACTTTCAAAATATCTATAAAGCTTACTATAGACATTCGTTTACCCCTCTAGCCCCATGGGAACGAGGCTAGTTACCCCTCCCAAAGATATAGTGTCTTTCCCTCTGGATCCCGCAGGTGGTGGCATTTTGACAGAGGAGAATGGTAGTGTGTATGAAGGAGAATTCCATGACAACAAGAGACACGGAGAAGGAGTACAGATATACGCGTTAGTGGACATTACCATAGCTATCTGTGCCGGGAACCGTTCCTGTGATTTGCAAATGAAGAGGGATAGCCTCGTACTCAGGCCTTCTCACCCCCATGTTTGTTGCTTCCATCCTGGGTACAAGGCTAGAAGTGGGATACCATTTTCAATCATGGAGAAATGGGTAGGCCTGTCACAAACTGGCCAGTGAATGAGGCTAACCTGGCCAGTGAACGAGGCTAACCTGGCCAGTGAATGAGGCTAACCTGGCCAGTGAATGAGGCCAACCTGACCTGGGAACGAGACTAACCTGACCTGGGAATGAGGCTATAACCTGACCTATAGCTGTGACTGAAACTGACCTGACCTGCGAATGAGGCCAGCCTGGCATAGGAATGAGGCTATCCCTGCCTGGGAATGAGACCACACCAGGCCTGAGAATGAGACCACACCAGGCCTGGGAATGAGACTACACCAGGCCTGGGACGCCTGGCCTGGGATTGAGTCTTAACCTGGTCTGGGAATGAGACTAACCTGCTGTGGTGATGACAGTGATGATACCTCCACTGGAGCTAAAGTTAGGTCTGTTCTCTTCCTGCTCAGCAATGGTGATCAGTATGATGGAGATTGGGTGGCGGGCGTCAGACATGGCCATGGCTTGCTGAGGTGTGTGGCTGGAACCATTTATGATGTAGGTTATGCTGGTGTCGCAGTACAGATATTCATGTAAAGATTCCTTGCTGGTTATACATGTATCATTCTCACTCCTGGCCTCCACCCACACTCTTTCATTGCCTGCAATATGAAATATGAAATACAGGGAAACATAATATACTCTTTTGGTGCAATGGGTAGAAGAGATGAGTGGGTGGCTATGCATACTGCAGTCACTGGAGTGGTGCTGCATGCACAGCCATGTTATGAACACTGTATCTCTTGCATCACTTCAGGGCCAGTGGCGAGGGGGAGTGTACCATGGTGAAGGCTCCATACTGGATGCCTCGGGAGTCACTTACAAGGGCATGTGGGTCAACGGAACGCCTGCAGGTGTGTGTACATTTCATTGTGTGGATTCTCACTGAACCAGGGGAGAGAGAGTGAGAGAGAGAGAGAAGTAAATAGCCGAGAACACAATGTAATTCTGGCTGACTGGCATTAGCCTCGGTCCCAGCCTGGGAACGAGGCTAAACTGGCATCTGGTCTACTTGATTGATCCTTACTGCACAACCCACTGGTGACTCCAAACAACTCATCAGTCTAGTGGAGAGATTTGGTTCATCAACACCAAAGCCATTCTCCTCTGGTTCAGTGCGGCTTGGCCGAAATTACTGAACCACCCTCAACTGCAGGTCACATGTGTGCATGATCTCTGGAGCCATACAGCACAGGAATTATATATCTAGCTCTAATTCAGCAACTAGTAAGGGCTCTCATAGTATACCGTTGTTCCCAGGCCCCGCCTAGCTTTTCGATCGTCCCTTGCAGTACAAGATCTGGGTTGGGGCCTGCGAATGAGGCTACTCACGATCTGGGTTGGGGCCTGCGAATGAGGCTACTCACGATCTGGGTTGGGGCCTGCGAATGAGGCTACTCACGATCTGGGTTGGGGCCTGCGAATGAGGCTACTCACGATCTGGGTTGGGGCCTGCGAATGAGGCTACTCACGATCTGGGTTGGGGCCTGCGAATGAGGCTACTCACGATCTGGGTTGGGGCCTGCGAATGAGGCTACTCACGATCTGGGTTGGGGCCTGCGAATGAGGCTACTCACGATCTGGGTTGGGGCCTGCGAATGAGGCTGCTCACGATCTGGGTTGGGGCCTGCGAATGAGGCTACTCACGATCTGGGTTGGGGCCTGCGAATGAGGCTACTCACGATCTGGGTTGGGGCCTGCTAATGAGGCTACTCACGATCTGGGTTGGGGCCTGCGAATGAGGCTACTCCCATAGTACATACACACTGCTGTTTACAATTCGCTTCTGCAGTCTGCAAACACTGTCACATGTAATTGTAAGTTAGCTGGTAGTAGCTGCCAACTTGGCTAGTTAAGTATAAATTAGGCTGCATGGGTCAGCTACATCCAGGTTGGCCAGCTACATCCAGGTTGGCCAGTTACTCCTGCTGGCCAGCTACATCCAGTTGGCTAGCTACATCCGGGTTGGCCAGCTACATCCGGGTTGGCCAGCTACATCCGGGTTGGCCAGCTACATCCGGGTTGGCCAGCTACATCCGGGTTGGCCAGCTACATCCGGGTTGGCCAGCTACATCCGGGTTGGCCAGCTGGCCCTGCATGATCGTGCTAAGTGGCATTTCTCTCTCTGCAGCTGAGCCAGTGGCACTGAGACTGGAGAGCACTTTGAGTGGAAGCAGCGAGATCATTCTGGAGCAGGGCAAGAGCTTTGGCATCCACTTTGCCTGCGTGGATGCAAAAGGAGAGCCAGCAGTGTTGGGTGGGTGATTGCAGTGCAGCTGTCCTATTCGTTAATATTGGGGTGGCAGTAAGATTGCCCTCCCTACGATAAAAATTCACGGCATTAATGTTCTAGCTTATAGAAGCAGAAAAGCATTGTTCAGAGTATTACAACCAGACCTCTCATAAATTCTTATTGGCTCCAATACACTATAGGGTGTATAGGGCTTAATTAACTTAACTTTGATGCATGTACTTGTTGGAAGGCACACATGTTTGTGTACACCTCTAGAGGGTGGCCGCTCCTTCATGGTGTCAGCTGGGATCCGGAAGCACTCAGCTCCTAAACACACCACCAGAACAAAATCCAGGCAGCAGCTAGGCTCGGTACCACCGACTATCAGTGAGAAGCCATCACGAGTCATTCAGACACCCTTGTGAGTGCTAAGCACAGTCCATAGTGCAAACCGCATGCTGGTACAACTAGCCCAAGAGGCAGCAACTACACGACTACACTTCAATTTGCATTTATGATTCCTAGTGTTGATCCAAGGAACATAATCACACATGAATGGACTGTCCTCCCACCTCCCCAGTGGGTATGCGGTCCACACTTATGAACTGCTGCAGGTACCGCAAATTAACAGCAGTGCTCCAACCCCTGCCAGCTTGAGTAGACCTGGCACACAGGCAACAACTGCATCACTGGAAGACCATAACCGATCCTCCCCACGACTCCAGTCCCTTGGTGAGGGTGATGGTCTCAAATCAACGTCCCAGGTGGTTCTGCAAGATCAGAAATCTGTCCAGGTGGAGGATGACCAACTGCGTACCACCAGCACCCATGAGCTTCACTCTGCCCATTCTTCTACTGCAGTTGATCAACAGCGCAGCATTTCTCTCTACCCTCACAGCTTTGCACTATCACGACCGGAGACAAAATCTCTCACTGACATTAGAAAGCACCAAACAGAGAAGGGAATGACAAGCAAAGAAGAGGGATTTCTTGCGGGCCTCGTTCCCCCCTCAAAGGCGCACACTAGTGAAGGAAAAGGAGTGTTCAAGGAGTTGTTCCTCCCACCTCCTCCCATCCCTGACATCTCCCACATTCTCTCCCCAAGTCCTTCAAAACGAAGCCTGAGTCCATCTCCCTCAAAGGAGTCAGCAAATAGAAAAACAGCAAAGAAATCACCGGGCAGCTCTCGAAGTAGCACACCAGCTCATGATCGTTCTGTCAGCTCCTCACCATCCCACAGCAGGAAGAGTCTGGGCCATAGTAGCTCCTCAAAGAAGCTCAGCAGGAATGACTCCAGGTCAAGACTAGCGGAGAGAGAAAAGCTGCTGCAACCCAAAAGAGAACGATTTTGCCACCCTGGTGAGTATCCCACTTCCCTGAAGTTTATATGTGCTTCTAAGACTATACATGTAGCGTACTTTTAAGATTATAAAGTAGCTGTTTGACCACAACCTATAGCCCCTTGTCCTTTGAGTATGCCACATTTGAGAGTCTAAACACAAGCAGAGGAAGTAGACACAGCAAATAAAGTACCTAAGACATGAACATTTGAATGTTTCATGTGAAGATATTTCCAGCCATACATTTTATGCTACTGCCATGGCATGTCAGAAGGCCATGCAATACAGTACACTCGCAGGACAGCCTGAATGCACGGCTGAAACCATAAGATATTTTTGTCTTCACTATGTGGAATTGGTTATGGGTCACAACTAAAACTTCTTTTCTTGCAGGCACATATATCCTCATAGTGTCTGAGGTCACGGACCCACCCTTCCTGGGCACCAGGCTGCCGGATCTGTTCATCCAGGTGAAGGTGGTCACTCAGAAGGCCACCAAGGAAGTGTCACTAGAAAAACTGCTGCTCCGGTCTAAGACACAACTAAAACTCTCTCAAAAATAGTTACGTTGTAATTACGGAGGAGTCTACAGGCACCCATATATTGTACACCACCACCAGGTATATGCACCATGGTAGTTTATCACACTGATCCCGTTGTCAAGCTGCATGTTGCTACGTTTTGCAAAGATTATAAATCTTGTACAGTACCTGCTAGGGACTGTACTTTTATTTATAGCACTGCCCTGGGGACATGTAAATCGGCACCAGTGGAGTTCGTCGTCTTGAAGTGCTGGACAGTGACAGTGGACACCAGGGCTGCCAGATCTGTTTATCCCAAAAGTTCAGATCATCACCGAGTGACTAAGTGGAACACACAATTAATTTGCTGGGCATGGGGGGGGGGGGGGGGGGGGGGGTGGGAAAGAACAATTTAGACCTAATTTATTATGCAACAGCACCACTATACAGCCTCGTACCCAGGCCCCGGGGCAGGCCCTGGGTACAAGGCTACAGCACTGGTATGCATCTCAAATTCAAGGTATGTACAGTGTTTAAAATTGGTGTCATGACTTTTGGAGATGCAGTCACAACATTAAACTAAAGTCCGAATGCCTTGATGCCCACAGTATGTGGGGGAAACGTCTCAGTGGTAACTTGGTACTCTTACAAAGGCTATTACTGAGAATTCAGATGATGAAAACAGGAAGTGAATTCCTGAGTGATACTTCTAGAGATGCGCTTCTAGAATTCTTACGAGCGCATACCGCGCGCGCTGGTTAGTTCTGAATCGCGTAAGCAACAAGCCACCCTCGCGATCGAAACAAGTTGAGGACGTCCGCTGTCGTATCTTGCAATTGAGCTCAGTTGGTAAGCTCAGAAGTGCGTGTATGCATTGCGTAGAGAGCGCTAGCTTCCGGCTCACGGTGCTAGCTGCCAAACTCCGTGTGTGGGCCTGCATGGGTACGGTATACCGGTAACGAGGCTAGTACAGTGCAGCCAGACGATACGCGATAGCACGCGGGGTACTATGTACCATGCTGGCTATAAATTATTTCACGTTCCTTATCCCAAGCATGCCAGTGAAGCAAGTATGCTAATAAAAAAAAGACAATAGGTCACTGCAATATGGTTTATCTTGTATGCAATGACAATATATGGTTTATCTTGTATGCAATGACAATATCTGGGTTATTGGTCCGGCAGCAGGAAGTAAGGCGATGGTTTACGTGTGACGCTAAGTCGTTGTACATGTACTCCTATATCCACTTAACCAAAGCTAAAACCAATGGGTTTGAGTGGTTAAGCAGTCATTAGCTTGTTGCTTCAGCTAGAGCAATTAAAAGGTACACTGGGAAAATTAAGAATGGTTGAGTTGCAGCTTCAAAACAATGTGCGTACAAGCCGATCAATTATATTGGTTTACCATAATAATTATTATGTGTGGAATTCAGTCAGTAAACAACTAATTATAAGTGTATGTCATGTACCTACATGTAGCTGAAACCAGGGGATAGAGGAATGCTACAAGTGTGCTGGTAGGACTTCCTTACTTTGCATGAGCCATATTAGTGTGCTGGTGGGAGTTTCTTTATACTTTGCATGAGCCATACAAATGTAGCTGCCCATGTATAGCTGTGTGACTTGGCTCTTTTACCTGGCAGCATGTCTGAAGTGGTAATCGTATACACAATGGAAGCTATGGTATTTATACAGCAGCTGACTTGGCTGCATATGTGGACATCCAGACTGCACACTAATTAAGTCACATAGTTTGCCATACATGTATACCGCATTCTATGAAGACCAACAGAAGCTGCATTTCCCTAGCTTCCTCACTCTGTTGTAGACTGTGTATGCTGGTTGGTGAACTTACCAGGAACTGGGAAGCAGTGTAAAGCTAATGTGATCAACAGACGCACCACAAAACTAGCCTCGTTCCCAGGCCTCCACGCGCAGCTTTTGTCGCTTGCAGTACGAAAATCGCGGAATAAAGACTTATGCATACATCCCCCTCTGTTTTTGCCTGCAAAACTGGATACTGGGATGCCTGGAAACTTGGCGTAGCAACGGCAGCTTGTGAATTGTTGAACTGCTAGTTCCGTAAATGCAATCATGTAGGCCGAAGGATTGTATTATGTCGTATTTCATCACATGAGTGACATCATTGTGTATGCAGAGGACTTCTGAAGGATCTGGAGATTCTTGTAGTGTCTGTCCAAGGCTAGCCTCGTTCCCAGGCTAGTCCAAGGCTAAGAAGCTGAAGCTCAGCATAAAATTCCTGTTGTTGTGTTGAGTATGCCAGGGACAGGTGAACAAGAAATGTGAACCATTGTGGTTGGGCTTGCCCCACCCACTCTGTCTACCTATGTACAATGAAATGTCTCATTAGAGGACACAACAATATAAATTCAGGTGTTTTGTCTTGAAAAGAGGCTGTCCTCTTCTCCAACTCATACCCACATACCACCACTTAGCATGTTCTCTCGATCTCTCCCTCCCTCCCCCCTCCCCCCCCCCCCCCCTCTAAATACAGGTTTACATCATCATGAATGTCACTGTCTCCCCTGCCCTTGGGGGTGAGAGCTGCCCTGCCCCTGGGGGTGAGAGGTGGTGGGTGTGGCTAGTCACCAGTGGTGTCATCTACATTAGTGGACTTTTCGTCTCTAGTCTTGTATACGCCATCTACTACTGTGTCAAACATTTCCACAACAAGAACTCACCATCCACTTACATGAATGAGGTGAAGTCCCATAGCCTCTTGAGCCCCCACCGCTGGAGGGAGATTGCCCGACAGCTGACCTCCGGAGACACAATCCCCAGCAAGATACTCATCACCTGTGCCCTTCTCTGCAACATGACCTATATCATCTTGGCTGTCATCCGTACGTACTCCCCCATTGAGGAGTGCTTCGTGCTGTCAGGGTCACCTGCCTTGATTGTGGAGCTCGCTGTGGTGATAATCCTCATCCTCTTCACTCTTGTGCGTTTCTGTGCCGCTGACACGCCCATCCACTACTGGCTGAACCTCCACACCATAGTTGACGTATTCACACTGCCGCACATCTTTGTCTCCATTGCGCTGGGGCAGGACTGGCTTGGCCTTCGCATGCTGCGATTCATCTGGCTGACCCAACTTGTTGAGTTTGCCCGATTCATCCGCTTCATTCCGCAGGATGCCATTGATCTGTTCTCACTGCTGTCCAACTTCCTCATCCTTTGGCTGACAGGTGCAGGGATCATCCACCTGCTAGAGGTGCAGGGAGACCCTTGGAACAACAACGCTGTTAGCGACCTCTCCTTCCTCGAGTTCTGCTACTATATGATGATCACCCTATCCACCGTTGGCTATGGGGACATCTCCCCCTCCACTGACTGGGGCAGGGCATACGTAACCTTCTTCATCATCGGAGGATTGGCTTTCTTTGCCGCCATCCTACCAGCCCTCGCTGAGGTCACAACAAGTGTCTATAGAAAGCTGCAGTATGCCAAGTTTGATACGACCCGTGTTCCCAAACACGTCATCGTGTGTGGCCACATCACCTCTATTTCAGCCAGCGAGTTCCTGAATGATTTCCTACATCCAGACCGAGGAGACAATTCCGTACACGTCCTCTTCCTCCACCCGGAGCGCCCTGACCAGGATCTCAAGCCCGTGCTGCGTTCCTTCTACACCCGGGTACAATACATTGTGGGCTCAGTGCTGAATGGAAAGGATCTGTTGCGGGCCGAAATTTACAAAAGTTCGGCATGCTTCATCATTGCAAACAAGCACTGTGAAAACCCGATTGAGGAGGACAATGCCAACCTCCTGCGGCTGGTGTCCATCAAGAACACGACGACAGAGGTCCCAGTTATCCTGCAGCTGCTGCACAGCTCCAGCAAACAGCAGGTGTACAACATCGAGGGCTGGACACACGGGAGGGACATCGCCATCACACTCAATGAGCTCAAACTGGGCCTGCTCGGGCAGAGCTGTGTGAGTCCTGGGTTTTCTACTCTCATTGCGAACCTCTTCTATACAAGTGACTTCCCAGCGCTGAAGCACGTTGATGATGATGACAACTGGCAGACGCCCTACTTCAAGGGGGCCTCCAATGAGATCTACTCCTCCTTCTTTTCCCACACCTTCCACGAGAAATCGTACCATGAGGCTGCTCGGATCTGCTACACCAACTTTGGACTGATTCTGCTGGCTCTGGAGGACTCGGACAAGCTCTATTTGAACCCCTCACCCCACGCCCACCCAAACTTGGTCATCCGATCAGGGAAGGACGGGATGTACGGCTACTTCATTGGCCAGGACCTGAACCATGTTCAACTTGTGAGCGACTACTGTGAGGAATGCCATGGAGACAACCTTGTGGGCAATGATGTTGGAGTGCTTGTCACGCGGCTTACGAGGAGGAAATGTAGGTGTGCCGAGGGGAACTTTAACATGGATACGGTGCTGACGCTCAGTAATGGTGCCCCTGACAGTGATGTTCACGCTGAGGGTCAGTCTCCAAAGGAACGAAACAGATTAAAGGCAAAGAGGAGCGTGTACCTGTGTCAGGCAAAGTCGATTGACAGCTCCATTATCAATCCTGAATCTGATCATAATGTGACAGAGCGTGCCTTATGCCTGAAACCAGACATCAAGAACCATGTTGTACTGTGTGTGTTTGCCAACGAGAACTCAACACCATTGGGCCTGCACAACTTCCTTCGGCCACTCCGCAGCCAAACCATCCCCCTGGCCAGCACGAAGCCTGTGGTGATCATCAGCAACAAAGCATTCCTTGAGAAAGAGTGGCCACACATCTGTATGTTCCCAGACGTCCACCTGGTCCTGGGCTCTCCGCTCCTCCTGTCCAACCTGGAGGAGGCCCTTGTGGGCGATTGCAGTACATGTGTGATTCTCACCGCTCTCTCTGCCAGCACTGGCCACGAGCAAGCTGTCAATGACAAAGAAGCCGTACTGTGCAGCCTCAGTATCCAGACACGGTATAATAAGCGTGTGCAAATCCTCACTGACCTCAATCATGAGGCCAACGTCCAGTTTCTGGACTTTGGGGATGAAGACCAGCCTGATGAGAGGATCTACAAGGCTCAACCCTTCGCCTGCGGCGAGGCTTTCTCCGTCTCCATGTTCGACTCAGTCACCAGCTCTGCCTTCCACAGTCCTGCCAGTGTCTACATCATTGAGAAAATGATCCACACATCCGGATCCTCCTCTGATGGGTCCTGCCAGGTGGTGGCTATACCACTGAGAGATACTGAACATGCAAGGAAGACATTCGGTGAGCTTTACAAAGCCCAGCTGGAAGAAAATTCCATTTGTCTTGCGATTTACCGCCAGCTCCCTAACGATTCCAGTAAGCACTATGTGATCACAGCCCCTTACTCCTACATGACGCTGAAAGAAACAGACTTTGTGCTTATGATGGTGGGGCAGCAGGATGACCTGGTGTAGGAACTCTCAATCTCTCAAACAAACAAACACAATGTCATGCAGATCCTAATTCAACTCTAGCTATACTCCATTCATTTTCTGTACCAATAAGGAAGACCCAGTAGGGTCGAGAAGTTAATTGTACAAGAATTGAGAACATTGTGACATTATTATTGTACTGAGGTTTGCACAAGAATGTCAGTGTCTACTTACACATAAAGCACCACTCAAATCAGTGCACAGTTTTAGAACTACCAGTGGTAGCTATACCTATGAAGTAGCTCTGTATACTGAGATCTGATGCTAGGGCTGGGTGGAGAACACCTGTGCTTGTGGCTGGCCCTGGGCCCAAGGCATCGTCGTCATCGCACGATGTCATTATGCACTCTTCTGCCCCCAATCAACTGTTCATTGCACAATGGTGATGATGTCATTATGCACTCTTCTGATCTGCCCCCAATCAACTGTTCATTGCACAATGGCGATGATGTCATTATGCACTCTTCTGCCCCCAATCAACTGTTCATTGCACAATGGCGATGATGTCATTATGCACTCTTCTGCCCCCAATCAACTGTTCATTGCACAATGACGATGATGTCATTATGCACTCTTCTGCCCCCAATCAACTGTTCATTGCACAATGACGATGATGTCGTTATGCACTCTTCTGCCCCCAATCAACTGTTCATTGCACAATGACGATGATGTCATTATGCACTCTTCTGCCCCCAATCAACTGTTCATTGCACAATGACGATGATGTCATTATGCACTCTTCTGGCCCCAATCAACTGTTCATTGCTGGATACAGACCTCAAGAATCAGGAATGGTACCTGACTTGAATCCGAATACAAGATGTCACGTGACCACTGGGATTCTATTGGTGGATTCAAGTCAAGCAAGCAACCTGAAAACATGGTATATTAAGTCTCACAGTAATTATTATATTATGCAGACACTGGAACAATGTATATCCACCCCACTATACCCCGGTACACCACAGTAATTATGCTGGATGCCAGACATTTAGAGTTCTTCCATGTCTATCCTGTGTTTGATCTACACTGGCTGCTATATTGACTGTATGAGATATGAGGTGCGTGTGCATGCATGAACCTCCTCACTCGACTCTGGGAATTATAATACAAAAGTGGGAGTGCCTATCTCACTTAGAACACCTCAGTATAGAACCCTACGGGCCTGATGTGATATTTTTGTAATTTTGCCGAGTTTGAATAACAAAAGCAACCTGATAAACATGGTAGCTAGCAGAACTCTCAAGGTCAAGCATCCAGCGTATACTAATAATACAGCTAAGAACTATAAAAAAACTATAGCGCTAGCTATTATTATAGCTAGCGTTATATGACAAGCTCCATGCGTATCGATTTTGTGTCTAAAGCATATATCAGATTCTGTTGTTTCTCCCTGCGTTATACATGTACTCACTGTCACTATAATTATACTCATTCAAGTATTCAGCTTCGGAAGTGGTTATTTTTTTATTGTATCATAGCTAACTCATTATGTGATGCATACAACTTGGGGTTCGCTCCACACAGGGCATGTAGTTTGTAGAGATTAATATTACTGTTCATGACAAGGGGCGGAGGGCAACTACAGTTGCATTGCTATAGACACTGATGACTACACTAGCCTAGTAGGCTTGGGCATGCAGCTATAGCTACATAGTGGCTAGCTACCATTTGGTGCCCCGCTCGTAGAGAATTACTGCTGTTTTCAACTCATTTTTATTACCATAATATAAGCCAATTACGAATGAGAAACCTACTGCATAGTGCTTCACTGTTCAACTTGTATTGTTGAGCAGCAGCAGCATTGGAGCAACAACAACAGTAGTTATACATAAGCAGCAGCAGATTGGAGCAGGGACATCTTTTGCAGCCCGGATATTGGCAGCATTGGTAGCCATGATTGGCAGGGGCTCTAGTCTCGTTCCGAGACCATTTTCGCGTGCGAAAAATGGTCTGGGAACGAGACTACAAGGGCCCCGGATTCTCCACTCAGTCATTTTCGCTCCGTTTTTTTCGCGCCATTAGTATGCTGCAATGCGCATGTGCACCACCTGAATTTGAACTTGTATTTAAACTTGCGCGGGCTTGCCATTCACTCTTGCGTCTAGTTGCCTCAAGCGAGTCTGCAATGGTGAGTGTGAGAAACAACCTAATGCTCTGTAATGATGGTACTTTGTTTGCCGGGCTTGCTACATTCTAGTAGTATGGGTTTTTGAAAGATGGTTGACTTTGAATTCAAATTCTCTGTTTGTGTTTGGTTGCCCAAGGTGAAGTGTTCCAGCTCCGTGTGTGCGTGCAGCTATAAGGGAAAGCAAGCTCTTGGAACTCCTGCAGTGACCCTCCACATCCTCTCGTACAGACACTCATGGACAGCAAGTTTGCCTCATAATGGAAAAGGTGAACCTGGCCATGGGAGAAAGGGAAGAGAGTTATATATTTGGTATCTTATAGACTATACCTGTGGGCTAGCCTCTGATTCCCAGGCTATCCTGGGCCACGCGCATGCAACAAACCGCATTACTGTAAGACATAAATAGCTAACTGGGCAATGGCCTGGGGAGGAGGCTACCTTTCAATTATTGAGACCTGTATCATGTGATTTCAGAACCTACGGATTTGAAATTCATGGGTAATACTGGTATTTTACCTGTTGGCACAAACTACCTTGTATCAACTTGTAAATACTTTTCAACCGTGAAGTATCTCAGTACCACCAGTACTGTGATATTTCCACCATGCATGAGATATTACAACACCCTATACAATAGGCTAGTTAGGTAAATAACATTCACAGCTGAGTGAAGGTAAGCTCACACAGTACATACATCAATCATATGTTGCATTGACTGCATTGACATTGCATTGACATTGACATTGGCTGCACTACATTGACATTGGCTACATTGACATTGGCTACATTGACATTGGCTACATTGACATTGTGGCTACATTGACATAGGGAGCATTGATCACATTGCCAGCATTGACATCGACGTTCCAGCATTGACATCGACATTGGCTGCATTGACATTGGTTGCACTACACTGACATTGACATTTTGGCTACATTTACATTGGGAGCATTGACATTAGCTGCATTGACATTGACTGCACTACATTGACATTGGCTACATTGACATAGGGAGCATTGACATTGGGTGGCTGCATTGACATTGGGTGGTTACATCGACATTGGGTGGCTACATTGACATTGGGTGCATTTGCATTGACATAGAGAGCATTGACATTGGATGCATTGACATTTGACTGCATCAATTGACATGGGCGCATTGGCTGCATTGACATCGGGTACATACATTGACATTGGCTGCATTGACATCGGGTACATACATTGACATTGGCTGCATTGACATCGGGTACATACATTGACATTGGCTGCATTGACATCTGGTACATTGGGTACGACATTGAGTGCATTGGCATCAGGTACATACATTGACATTGGCTGCATTGACTACATTGACATCGGGTACATACATTGACGGCTGCATTGACATCGGGTACATACATTGACATTGGCTGCATTGACATCGGGTACATACATTGACATTGGCTGTATTGACATCAGGCCACATACATTGACATTGGCTGCATTGACATTGACATTGGCTGCATTGACATCTGGGTACACGCATTGACATCTGGGTACACACATTGACATTGGCTGTATTGACATCGGGTATATACATACATTGACATTGGCTGCATTGATATCTGGGTACACACATTGACATTGGCTGTCGGGTATATACATTGACATTGGCTGTATTGACATCGGGTACATACATTGACATTGGCTGCACTGACATCGGGTACATACATTGACATTGGCTGCATTGATATCTGGGTACACACATTGACATTGGCTGTCGGGTATATACATTGACATTGGCTGTATTGACATCGGGTACATACATTGACATTGGCTGCATTGACATCGGGTACATACATTGACATTGGCTGTATTGACATTGGGTACATACATTGACATTGGCTGTATTGACATTGGGTACATACATTGACATTGGCTGCATTGGCAACGGGTACATACATTGACATTGGCTGCATAGACATCGGGTACATACATTGACATTGGTTGTATTGACGTTGGATACATACCTTGACATTGGCTGCATTGACATCGGATACATACATTGACATTGGCTGCATGTATTAACGTTGGATACATACCTTGACATTGGCTGCATTGACATCGGGTACATACATTGACATTGGCTGTATTGACATCGGGTACATACATTGACATTGGCTGTATTGACGTTGGGTACATACATTGACATTGGCTGCATTAGCATCGGATACATACATTGACATTGGCTGCATTGACATCGAGTGCATACATTGACATTGGCTGCATTGACATCGGGTACATACATTGATTGACATTGGCTGCATTAGCATCGGGTACATACATTGACATTGGCTGCATTGACATCGAGTGCATACATTGACATTGGCTGCATTAGCATCGGGTACATACAATGACATTGGCTGTATTGACATCGAGTGCATACATTGCAATTGGCTGCATTGACATTGACATTGGCTGCATTGACATTGACATTGGGTGACATTGGCGGCATTGAGATTGACTATTAACATTGGGTGCATTGACATTGGGTACATTGACATTGGTATCAGCAGCATTGGAATTGTTATGAGAGCATGGCAGCATTAGCATTGGAAGTACACACAGGCAATGTTAGTATTCGAAGCTTTTCTTGGTTCGCTAGTTACACTATGTGGAAGGCTCCTTTGATGAGTAGCGTGGTGTTGTTTACCACCTTGTCCAACACTTTCCCATTCTACCTGGCGATGTCCTGGCAAGCTGTCTGCAGAGTGTGGATGCTGATTGCAAGGCAGTCTTGATGTATCGTCTGCACACCTGTCTCATGTCCTCAGTCACTGGTCGTGCCACGTAAGGGAACAAATGCTCTTTGCTTCAGACTCTTCAGTTTGTTCTGCTGCAGTACTGGGCTTGCTAGCTGTCTTATATGTGTCTGGATACCTGTTACCTTCCATGACTTCTCTGAGGTGTTCTTCTCCTGTTTCTGTGGTCACACCCTGAACGACAGTTTGTTCCTGTGAAAGAGGCGCCCTTTCACAGGAACAAACCGTCGTTCAGGGTGTGACCACAGAA
This sequence comes from Axinella damicornis, assembly GCA_963931865.1. Lineage (NCBI taxonomy): Eukaryota > Metazoa > Porifera > Demospongiae > Axinellida > Axinellidae > Axinella > Axinella damicornis. The sequence continues at coordinate 1,227,357 of OZ007516.1, read as the reverse complement.
ACAGGAGAAGAACACCTCAGAGAAGTCATGGAAGGTAGCCGGTATCCAGACGCATGTTGTACTGGGCTTGCTAGCAGTCTTTACAGATGTGTCTGGATACCTGTTACCTTCCATGACTTCTCTGAGGTGTTCTTCTCCTGTTACTGTGGTCATATCCTGAACAACAGTTTGTGCCTGTGAAAGGGCACCTCTTTCACAGGGCACAAACTGTCGTTCAGGGTGTGACCATGGTAACAGGAGAAGAACACCTTGGTGAAGTCATGGAAGATAACAGGTATCCAGACACATCTGTAAGGACTGCTATCAAGCCCAGTACTGCAGCAGAGCCAACTGAAGAGTCTGAAGCAAAGAGCATTTGTTCCCTTATGTGGCACGACTGACTGAGGACAGGCGTGGAACCCCGATTAAGCTTGGCTTGGCTTGGATTGGCTTCGCTACCTGGCTTGGTTTTGCTTGACTTGGCTTCCTGTCTTTCAGGCTTGGTTTGGTTTTGCTCCCTGGCTTGGCTTCCTGGCTTGGCTTGGCTTGGTTTGGTTCGGGTTTGGCTTGGCTTGGCTTGGCTTGGCTTGGCTTGGCTTAAGTTGGCTTGGCTTGGCTTGGCTTGGCTTGGCTTGGCTTGGCTTGGCTTGGCCTGGTTTGGCTTGGTTTGGTTTGGCTTGGTTTGGCTTGGCTTGGCTTGGCTTGGCTTGGCTTGGCTTGGCTTGGCTTGGCTTGGCTTGGCTTGGCTTGGCCTGGTTTGGTTTGGCTTGGCTTGGATCCCTGGCTTGGCTGTGGTTGACACTTGATGACATTGGGGGATTGACATTGACCGCATTGACATTGGCTGCACTGACATTGGCTACATTGACATTGGCTGCATTGACATTGGCTGCATTGACATTGGCTGCATTGGCATTGACATTGGGGCTGCATTGACATTGGCTGCATTGGCATTGACATTGGACTGCATTGACATTGGCTGCATTGACATTGGCTACATTGACATTGGCTGCATTGACATTGGCTGCATTGACATTAACATTGGCCACGTTGACATTAGCTGCATTGGCATTGACATTGGCTGCATGCATTGACATTGGTTGCATTGACATTGGCTGCATTGACATTGGCTGTATTGACATTGGGAGGATTGACATTGACTGCATTGACATTGGCTGCACTGACATTGGTGGCATTGACATTGGCTACATTGACATTGTTTACTTTGACATTGGGTGCATTGACATTGGCGGCATTGACATTGGCTACATTGACATTGTTTACTTTGACATTCATGGGTGCATTGACATTGGCGGCATTGACATTGGCTGCATTGGCATTAATTGACATTGGCTGCATTGACATTGGCTACATTGACATTGGTTACATTGACATTGGCTGCATTGACATTGGCTACATTGTCATTGGCTGCATTGACATTGGCTACATTGATTACATCAATTGACATTGGGTGCATTGACATTGGCTGCATTGGCATTGACATTGGCTGCATTGACATTGGCTACATTGACATTGGTTACATTGACATTGGCTGCATTGACATTGGCTACATTGACATTGGTTACATTGACATTGGCTGCATTGACATTGGCTGCATTGACATTGGCTGCATTGACATTGGCTACATTGACATTGGCTACATCGTCATTGGTGGCATTAATTGTCATTGACATTGGCTGCATTGACATTGGCTACATTGACATTGATTACATTGACATTGGGTGCATTGACATTGGTTACATTGACATTGGCTGCATTGACATTGGCTGCATTGACATTGGCTGCATTGACATTGGCTGCATTGACATTGGCTACATTGACATCGGCTACATCGTCATTGGTGGCATTGTCATTGACATTGGCTGCACTGACATTGGCTACATTGACATTGACATTGGGTGCATTGACATTGGCGGCATTGACATTGGCGGCATTGACATTGGCGGCATTGACATTGGCTGCATTGACATTGGCTGCATTGACATTGGCTGTATTGACATTGGCTGCATTGACATTGGCTGCATTGACATTGGCTGCATTGGCATTGACATTGGCTGCATTGACATTGACTGCATTGACATTGACTGCATTGACATTGGCTGCATTGACATTGGCTGCATTGACATTGACTGCATTGACATTGACATTGGCTGAATTGGCATTGACACTGGCTGCATTGACATTGGCTGCATTGGCATTGACATTGGCTGCATTGACATTGGCTGCATTGACATTGAGTGCATTGACATTGACTGCATTGACATTGGCTGCATTGACATATTGGCTGCATTGACATTGAGTGCATTGACATTGACTGCATTGACATTGGCTGCATTGGCATTGACACTGACTACATTGACATTGACTGCATTGACATTGACTGCATTGACATTGGCTGCATTGACATTGACTGCATTGACATTGGCTGCATTGACATTGGCTGCATTGACATTGACTGCATTGACATTGACTGCATTGACATTGACTGCATTGACATTGACATTAATTGGCTGCATTGGCATTGACACTGACTGCATTGACATTGACTGCATTGACATTTGCTACAATGACATTTGCATGCATTGCATTGACATTTTTGCATTGTGCATAGCAACAGCAATGATCTATGTGATGAGCTTGGGTGAGTGGCTCAGTACAGATACTAGATGCTTCTATGAGATGAGCTCTGGTGAGTGGCTTGGTACAGATACTAGATAAGATGGTAATAGATAATTGTGAAGCTGCTATAGGCAGGCTTTACTGTAGCTAGCCCCTGCATGATTCCCTCACATCCCATTAAAGGCTGTTTTATTTCCTTACCTGTAGGGGAATTTACGGTTCATAAATGTGGATGAGAACTGAGGGGGAGATCCTTGATTTATTTTAAGGATCTCCTAAAGTCCATCCCTGGTTCCCAAGGCCAGGCATTCACATGCACTGCTGACACCTAAAGCTGGGTAAAGGATTTGAAAACTGGCGAAGGGAAGGTGTTCCTATAGCCACCCACCCGCATCCACCACATTCCCCACTGTCGTACAATGGTAAAATGACAGAGGGAACCACACACTTGCTAAAGCCTCCATTGGGTTTAATTCCCTACATCACAAGACGGTACCGCACTCTAGTAATATTATCTAACCCCTGGGGCTCGTCAATGCCTTTGCAACTGCAATTATGCCTGTTAGTGAAAAATGTAACTGCCCTACAAATGCATAGCTACCAGTTGTTGCATGCGGCTCCAGCTGTACATGTGTAGCTATGGCTGTGATCTGCTTTGGGCATACTGGAAGTTGTCATACATCAGTTCAGACTCATATAACTTCTGTTACAAGAAACCAATAATTCAGTGATAGCACAAAAAATGATTATCTCAAGAGCAGTGATACAACAAACTGAAACAACTATGAAATAATAATTCAACCAATTGCAAAAACAAATGACGACGTGTCATATTGTATCTGTCAAATGTCCCTGAGGACAGTTTCATGCACCAAAGTCAGAATGGAGTGAAGTCTGTGCACCTGGACGATGACAATTGTGACTGCTATTCAACACTTAGGTGTGTGAGCAATTTGTGTTCTTAATTGCAAGACTTCCATGCAACCTGGATCCCTCCACCTAGTACCTACTATAGTATCGGGTGAGTGAGTGCTGAAAGCAAAGACTTTAAGAACTGAAGGTTTCCGTCAAGGCCAAACTGCTTAAGATGAACAGAGCGGCGGAACATGCATAGTGGGTGGAGCTCGTGCGTGTACAAGCCCCACCCTGCCTAGCCCTGCAAGGCATGCACTTAACTGCGCATGCGCGGCAGAGTGCCGGACACGTGGGATTTGTGGTCTAATAGGCGCGTTAGGAAAACAAAGATGGGATTTGGCAATTTAAAGTCGGACTCTGGCCTTCAGGCCTTGAATAACTACCTGACAGAAAGGAGTTACATTGAGGGGTAAGTTAAACATTAAAATTTGTGTCCTTCCTCCCTCCCTCTCTCTGGTTTTGTCATCAACCCGTCCCTCGTGCTTCTTCAGGTACGTTCCATCGCAAGCCGATGTCGCTGTGTTTGGAGCTGTAGGTGGGCCTCCCCCTGCCAAGTTTCTCCACACCCTTCGCTGGTTCAACCACATTGCTTCATACTCGGATGAGGAGAGACTAGTGTGAGTTAGGCCTGCACAATATCTTTTTTTTTGCCCACGGTATATCGTCACACATGATGCCACGATATTACTAAATATCGTACAAAAGTAGCCATACAGCTTGGCAAGGGCAGAGGTAAGGCAAAGTATAACTAATAAAAGTACAATCAGGCTGTAAAGATTACCGTCCTTCGCTGAGACTTGGTGGCTTGCATACGCACACAGCATTTTGGGCGGTCAGGTGATGGTGGTTTGCCTTTCTCGTCTGCTTTGACGCTCGTTCCAAACAGCAGTAACAGCTTCGTTTATTAACGAGATCTCGGCATCTCCTGCAGCAGATTCACCAGGCTCTGTAGCTCGTAGAACCATCGCATGTACGTCACTCATCGCTATACTGTACTGTACTGATCGCCTCGTGCACTTACCGAATGTTCTAATTATCCGTTTTTCGAAAATACTGTTCACGTCCAAAAAATGCACCACCATGCACGCATACCATCGATATCGGTAAATATCGCCATACCGTGCAGGCCTAGTGTGAGTGATGGTAGTCTCTGAATCGCACCCTTTGCACGATGAGGAAGGGTCTGGACACATGAGTTGTCCTCACAGAATGCAGTGGGCCGTTCCGTCAAACAGGGATACACCCCCTGGTGACAAGTTAGCTATTTGCTTACCCCAGGACATAAATCCTGCCCTGTACACTGTACGGCAGACATTAGTATACGGAGGTATACGGAAGTATACATCTGAGGTTTATCACTCTGCAAACTCCACAAATTCCCCCAAAATTACTTGCTCATCAACAGGTTGTGTATTTAATGGAATTGTGCATGGAGTGCAGTTGGCTAAAACCCGGAATGGAATGGAACGGAATGAATGGAACAGTCATTTTTCGTTGCTGAGACCAAGGTAAGACCTTTTTCTGACTAGCGCTGCACGGGCGGTACCGTAAAGTGCATGTAGCTGCCAAGGTAAACTACATGCAGTTCAGTAGGTGTTACTGCAAGAACGAGGCTACATACATGAATAGTACGCGAGCGCGTGTACGGTACTGTTCGCCGTTCAGCGGTATATCTACTGTACAACGTACATCTCACAGGCCAGACTACCCGTACTAACTGCCTAGCCTAAAGCCCTGAGGTGCTACTGGCAGAAAGGAAGTCGTACCTTGGTTTCACTACGCTGGCCCGGGCACCGAGCTCACCGACTCGTGCACATTACCGTACACGGTACAGTGCATACCAGCCTTGTGCATACGATATAATATGTACTAACCTTTGAGGATTCGTTTACGGTACCGCCGGTGCAGCGATAGACAGAAAAATGGTTTTACCTTGGTCTCAGCGACGAAAAATGACTTTTCCGTTCGTTCCATTCATTCCGTTCTGTTCCGTTCCGGGTTTTAGTACTATCCAGGAATGAGATACGGAGCTGTACATTTTGGCCACACTAACATACCAGCAGTCTCATTGAATTCTATTGTTCATGAGTGAGCCAAGAGATGTTACTTTATCGTCTTGTCCGTACACTGGTGTATTGTCGTTTGGCGTGAGTTTGTGTGATCAATGAGAAGTACATAGTATATTCAAAGAAACCTGATGGCGGCTAATGTTTGTGTTTGAGCGATGGAGGGACTCTCGTTCTCCCTCAGGTTTCCCGGTGTGCAGAAACCTCTGGACCAGTATGGAAGCTCCTCAGAAGGGGCAACTGGGAGTGAGAGTGAAAAGAAGGAGGAGGAGGATGACTTTGAGCTCTTTGGATCTGATGATGATGAGGAGGAGGAGGAGGTGGGTGGAGATCGGGAGGGGGTGCATGAGGATGAAGGAATGTGTCAATTTGAGGTTTTCCATCTCTGTACATGCAGGATGAGGCAGCCAAACAGTTGAGAGAGAAGAGGCTGGCCCAGTACGCTGAGAAGAAGGGCAAAAGTGAGTAGGGATTGAGTAAATTATGATGCCCCCATCCCCCATGGAACAATGACAACTTCAGAGGCTACTACCTGCCATGAATTCTAACTGCATGTGGCTAACAAATGTGTAATGACCTGCAAGTAGATTTCGCTCCTTTCCAGTAGTGTACCGTTTGTTTTAAGAGGGTCTGACAATGAACCTGGATTTGCTTCATTGAACTTGCTTGTTACCTGAACATTGCTGCCTAGAACCGGGTGTGGTTGCCAAGTCCAACATCATTCTGGATGTGAAGCCGTGGGACGATGAGACTGGTAAGTGGTTCTGGAGTACTTCTCTTCTCATACGATTTTTTTTTTTTTTTGGGGGGGGGGGGGGGGGGGGGGCTAGCTGCAGATAAGCAGTACCAAGAGCGAGAAGGGAAGAAACTGTCTTACCGTCGGTTCATTTTACCGTGGAAGGTGGTGTAAAGGAATGATGCATGCACTTACAACTGGTTGGTTCCTGTCATGAGCCATCCAGCCCCAAGCATGCTATAGCAACTGCTGGAAATACACAATCATCATAGCAACGCGACTCCCCTCAGCTGTTGCTAGCGTCATCATCCAGTGGACACTCCACTTGCGGTACCCTCCTTTGGGGGAAACACTGGACTTGAGACTTAGCTTACTGTTGAGATTCTGTACAGTTCTGTCCCTCCATTGTGTATTCTGGACTAAACCAGTGCATACGTGGTTGACCACGCAGAGAAGCCTCGCGGGAAGCTTTGATATAACTTACAGTCTCCCTCCTCGCCTCATCAGTTCTCCCTCGATGTCGCTGCATTCTTTGCCTTGTCAATCGTCGTCTCCTGTCAGAATCATACTTGTGCAGCAGCGTCAAACGTGAGCTCACATGGTGCGGGTTGTATACGCGCGCAGTCGCACTAGCCCAGATTCGACCTCCACGCTGCACGATTAGTTGCCTCGCTTCCCACTTGGCAACAAGGAACATGCAGTTGTTCAACCATATATGGTATAGTGTTACGTATTGCACTCCACCTCTCCAGTGATCCTTTGAATACTAAGACCATTAGTTGCTGTGTTCTCCTACCTTGCTCAGATATGAGAGAAGTAGAGAAACTGGTTCGTTCTATTGAAACAGACGGACTACTCTGGGGAGCATGTGAGTGTCGTGCATCACACACACACACACACACACACACACACACACACACACACACACACACACACACACACACACACACACACACACACACACACACACACAACTTGTGCCCCAGTTTTGTGCGTGTATGTGTGTGTGTGTGCGCGTCGTGTGTATGGTGTGTGTGCGTTGTGTGTTTGTGTGCGGTGTGTATGTTTGTGTGGTGTATGTGTGTGTGTGTGTGTGTGTGCGGTGTGGGTGTGGTGTGTGTGCGGTGTATGTGTGTGTGCGGTGTGGGTGTGTGTTATGTGTGAGGTGTATTGTGTGTGTATGGAATGACAGTTGTTTTGTTTGTTGTGTGTGCAGCCAAACTGGTGCCGCTGGCCTATGGGATCAAGAAGCTGCAAATCAGTTGTGTAGTAGTTGATGAAAAGGTACGTTGTCATGAATAATTGTGTTCACTCGCTGCACTGACTTCCTGTCCTATTGATTTCCTGTAGTTTTCCAGTGTAGCCACTAGCCCCTCCCCGCCAGGCCGGTTACACGCACACGCGGCCGAAGCTGCACATGGAAGGCAGAGAGGGTCTAGCAAACATTGCACTAGATCACGTTTCCCTGGAATGTCAATTACATGTACCTGTGAACCGGTAAAGTGCCAGCCAGAGTTGAGGATGAGTTCTGTCCCCTTGGAGGCATCAAGTGTAGGCTTTTAGACGCTCTCCGCCAGGCTGATCGCATGCTAGCGGCTCGGTTTACTACCACGAGAGTCATGAATAAATTTGGAACGAATCGCTTCAGTGAGGTCAGTTGAAACAATCAAGTGCAATGTTTGCTAGAGCAGACCCTCCACGCATGCCCGCTTGACTGACCTGGCAGAGAGGGGCTAGCAGCTGGACTGACTGTTTACCTGTCCTACTGATTTCCTGTCCTATTGATTCCCTTGTCCTACTGTTTTCCTGTCCTACCAATTTCCTGATTGCCTGTCGTGCTGATTTCCTGTCTTGCTCAGGTGGGGACGGATTTCCTTGAGGAGTCCATCACGGCATTTGAAGATTACGTGCAATCAGTGGACATTGCTGCGTTTAATAAGATCTGATGTTCTTGTGGCTGTAATTATTGTATAGTAGAAACGTTATAATAGCTCTGAGAACATAATCATAATTCATCAAAGAAATAAAAAGAAAACTCACAAATACATGTATCATGCTAAAAAAAAGCTGTGCAGTCACTGTATGCAGCCATCCTTGCTCAGCAAGGGAATAAAGTAATGCCCTACAGCTGAAATGCTAGCTATGCTAAGTATGTGAATGCACTTTATTATAGGCTAATTAACTGCTACCATGCACTTCTATTAAAAGACAAACACACAATTGCTTTCTTCATCACATATATATAAAAACCCATCCTTATCGGCGATGATACTGGCTGGATCCTGAAACTTGGTTTCTTCCCCAAATGTGGTCACAAATTTGCCATCGGTACAAAAAACAGAGGTCCTCTGATTGTCACGTTCATTCACGTAGATGAAGTTCTTGTGGATGTAAAGCCCTCTTGGTGAGCTTAGCTCGCCTGGACCAGAGCCGTGGTTTCCAATAGCTAGTTGCAAGTTTCCTTGAGAGTCGAACTTGAGAATCTGGTTCCTGTTTAGGTCGCTAACATAGATGTGTTCCGTATCATCAAACGCAACGTCTACAGGGCGGCCAAAAACCTCCTTTGTTTCAAACATTTGGACAGGTTTCAGATCACAATCAAAGACTTGAATACGATCATTTCCTCGATCACAAACGTAAAGTTTATGGTCTGGACTGATTTTCACTCTGCCTGTTCTTCTGAATTCTTCTCCCGGGTGGCCTCGGCTGGAATTGATGCACTTCCAGTTCCAGTTGGTGTACTTCATGATGCTGTCTCCCTTACTGTCGGTCACGTAAGTGCAGCTGAAATCTTCATTTGTGTCTATACCTCTTGGACGCTGCAATTGATCGGCATCAATAGGAACAGGATTCACACGGTAACCCCCTTCCTCCTTCGTGACGATGCCAATTGTTTCTGCCTGTGTGACCAAAAGGTCTCCATCAAAGTTGAATGCTGCTCCGTATGGTCCTTCCAACCCTTCAATACAATCAACTGGTTTTTTCAACTTAGTGGGATGGTGCTCAACGAAAAACTTGAACGGGCTATCTGATATTGGAATTCCTTGTATTTTCACACTGAGTTCATGTCTGCCTCGAATGCCTGGACAAAACAAAATCTCATAAGTGCCCTTCCCCCTGCTGTTTATTTCGGTAGGCACAAGCGAGTTGTCCGCTAGGGACCTTAGCTCTACTTGTACGTCTTGTTCTTCTCTGCAAGGCTGCTCATCCGGATAGAGCGTGTGAACGTTGACTGTCACTGGTTTGTCAGTTTCTGCCGAACAAAGACCCTCTTTCTCTACTTCACACTTCGAAGGGTCAGCTAGGAAAGAGACAGTTGTGCACCTCTGAAGCAACTCTGCTATTTGTCTGGCACATGAAATATTCACAGAAATGTTAGCAAGTGCCACAGGTTCAAGCTCCAGATGCTCATATTCCTTGCTTTCTTCCTGCATCCGATCTAGCATCCATGAGTGAAGGGCTGTGACTTCTTCTGTGTTGTTTCCAGGGGTTAGCTGTTGATCAATACTCTTCATCAGTTTCATGCGTTCTGATGAACTTGATTTCAACTTTCTCAGCTGGTCTTCCAGATCCTTGACTTTCTTCTGAGTGATGGAGTCCATGCTTTTCAAGAGCTCTTGACGGCGTTCTTCAATGACTTTAAGTGCTTCTTCAAAACCTTGGCAAATTTCTGGCCTTGCTCGTTTAGCTTGATCAATGATCTTTGATTTTACACTCTCAACCTTCTCAATGGCACTTGTAATATCTTTCGAATGTTTCTTCAGCAACTTCAGGTTTTCACCAAGCTCTTCTTTTGCCTCAGGGGCAAAATGCTTGACGAAACGGTGCTTATGATCACTGTGTTGCTGATCAGTGAGGCATTTCATACAGATCAGTTCCTCGCAAGTACTGCAGTTCATGTCCAGGTCCTCATTGTGACACGGGCACTTTGATAACCGTATTTTGAGGGGCAGACTTTGCCTGATGTTTTGCTTGAGGATTTCAATCGTCACCACCAGATGACTTTTGAAAGGTAGCATTCTGCGGTGGGCATCCTCGCACAAGTTGCAAATAAACTCATTGCAATGGCGACAGTAGGAGTCGACTTTGGATGGCCTGGTAGAAGCTGATTCACTGCACACACCACACTTGATTTCTCCCTGGGACAATCTGCAGTGGAGTTCTCTCATGCTGTCAATTGTCAAGGCAGATGGAAGTTTGCTAGCATCGCTCTGAGAAATGACCACCATCTTGTGACATGCGGGACACAAAAGTGATTGGTCGGTACCGTCGACATGTTGCTGGACGCATTCTCTGCAGTAGACGTGAAGGCATGGCAGGTATTTGGGGTCGCTGAGAAACTTGTTGCAAAGAAGACAAGTTATTTCGTCCATGCCTTCACTTGGTGGTGCTTGCCTGGCCATTCTCCACGATTAATCACAAGTACAGAAACTACTCGAGGAAAGTTTCAGCTGTGCTGTGTGTAGCCTCGTTCCCAGGCACTCGGTAATTGCCTGGGAACGAGGCTATGTCGTGTGTCGCGACTGAACTGGCCAGGGAGTGCACACAACCTGTACCACAAAATGAAACAGAGAACAGAAAAATAGCAAGTTTAATTACAGAGCAAATTCTTGTATAGTCTTGATCAGGTCTGCAAGTACTTGTACGTAGCTACTAGTTTTGTTCCCAGACCATGGGAACGAGACTAGTACGTAGCTACATCCCAGCCTGGACTACTGCAGATGTGGTGTAGCTTTGCTATGCCGACTGGTCAGGAACAAAGCATGGCCGGGTAGTCAATGACCTAAACGACACTCAATTCACAGTCAAGGGGGTGACACTGTACTCCCATATTCGCTGTAGCCACAGCTGCGACCGGGTGCCGCATACTAAGGAAGGGGTGGAGCCGCTACGTTTCCTTCTGTATATTATCGGTCAAGGCAAGGGTGCATAAACCCTAAGGGAAGAGGGCATGTAACTCTCGTACTCACAATGTAAACGGCAAAATTCAAAACCGCCGACCGGATATACTATTATTAGATCGACGCTATTGTTAGTACAACCGTATAGTGAAAAAGGATGCAATTATGCGAATTTTGCGGAATATTGTCTAAAGCCAGCTAGCTAGATCTAAGATCGATGGAGACTCGGGAGAGACATGAGAGGAAGCGCGAAGGACCGTCACAGAGTGAGTATAATCCAAGGGTAGCGACGTCGCCATCTGTCTTGCGAGCCGCGGGTATAGCTCGCAGGTAAGGTAAGTCGGGGTAATTTCGGTCACGGTTTATTTCCGGTCACTTAGTAGAGAAGGGCTTCTCTATTCTAAAAGCTACGTTTTCAGCCAAAACTATGGTGCTGTGCACATACAGGCAACACTCAACTATAACATATCTGTCTGCAAAATCGAGACCTTGCGTCATTTGCGCGTATCTGCCTAAGTGACCGGAAATACCCGGTGACCGAAATTACCCGGACTTACCTTACCGTAGGCTTCGCACACGACCGTCACTACTGAATGATGCGGTTCGTCAGACGGTTTACTGGCGAAACTTGGAAGGCCAGAAGACGACAGTGGAAGGCTGAGTTGTCCACACTGTAGTAGCGCAGCGTATCTCGCGAACATCCGGTGTTGCTAATAATAGTAGCGAAGTTCTATAAATAACGCTACTTTCCGTTTACTAGCCTCGTTCCCAGGCCGCGTGGGAGGAGAAAAGACGTCTTTCTCTCCTCCCACGCGGCCTGGGAACAAGGCTATCCGTTTACATGCCCTCTCGGCGGCTCGATACGCCCTTGGTCAAGGGCACAGTCAAGCGGTCAACAGCTGAAATACAGCACAGTCAAGTCTCTTTTTGTGATGCAGTAAAGTAGTCAAGCAGCAAAAATGACTTCTTGACCACTGTGACTATACCGTGTAATACAGTGTCTATGGGAGCACCACCCCCTTGACAGTTAAACCTCTGGGGCTGGAATAGCATCTCCAATCTCTGCACTCCCTGCCACGGCAATCTACCTCTGGTACTGGTAAGGCTGTACACCCCAAGCCATGTAAAATCGGTTTAGTAAATACTCCCCGTTTTTCACACACGGCTTGGTAACAACCTTTGGTTTATGGCAGACCTATTTGGGGTAACTTACTATACCAGTTGGTATAGTCTGCGTGCATGGATATAAACATCCGGTTTAATTTACCTTGCCTCACACCCCTCCCGGGCCTACCTTCCACGTCGTTGGTGCAGCGCCACGGCACCGTTGTCCTCTATAGATCGTTTATTTACTTCCTACAAAGCATGTACCACAGCAAAGCGCCCGTGAAGTTTCAAGTCAACGCAACTGTAGCACTGATGCAGGAGATAGTACAGTTAGCAAGACTTACTACAGTATTACGTTAGCAGTATGGTATGCGAGTAATTTGCACTGTCATCAAATTCCATTAATGAATACATAATTACTAGGAATACGCATGCGCAGTGTCTGTGCCTCGCGCACGCTCACAATCTGTAATAGTACATAGTAGGCGTGGTTTCCTGTAGAAGGAAAACGAAGGTGCGATGCGTGCGAAGTTTAGTTGTTCGAATGGCTAAGCGTTGCCAGGAAGAATACGAAGAAGTTATCGAGGTTCTACACCCTTCGACACTGTCAACACTCCATGGCCTAGACTAAACGTTTGTCTTACTTGTCTCCCTAGTCTAGCGGGCTAGCCCCTCGAATTTTCCCCAGCACGGATCGACTCACGTGACCGCACGAAAGCGATCGAGCGCTGGAGAAAGCGAAGGCCTAGCTTGTTAGACTACTTGTCTCCCCTTGTATACATCGCTTCTTCGTCAATCTGCCAGACTCTCTCTCCTTTGCCTTTATACTCTCTTCTGAGGCAGTGTCCCTTTTCCCTGTATAGATTTTTTTTTTGTCGGTTGAAATACTTTTTTTTTTTTTTTTTCTTTTTTTTTCCTTTCTTTTTTTTTACAGCGAAATAAAAGTGATACAACCAAAAAAGCACCTGCATGCAGGCTGAAACTGAATGATACAAAACAACCAACCAAATGCATATATGGTAAAGGTAAATGGATAAATTTACCTTTATAGAAAAAAATGTATAGATCGATTACCTTTGTAAAAAATGTATAGATCGATTACCTTTGTAAAAAAATGTATAGATCGCCAACTCTGCATTTCGCACGCGCAGTACATGCAGGTGGCTATAGGGACCACAGAAACCGCAGCTATGCAACCGCCCCCTGCCCCGCGCAATTAAAGTGTGACGGATATATAATACTACACTCCTGGTAGGGGAGAAATTGTGCCGCGTAATCACAGAGTCGGTAGACTAGGGATACGACGTACACGCAATATACGCTAATACAAAAAAATCTCTCCAAATCTCAGAAACGGTACACTTATAAGCCTTTATAACCACATACCGTTCATCTTCGAGTGTTTTCATGAGGGTCATTCCATGTCAAGTCAACACAAAAAAATCCTGACCTCATCCGATTTTGACGAAACTTGGTGAGCCTGTTAGTTCTATTAAGAAACCACTGCACACCAAATTTCAGCTTCTGAACTGCTATAGCTTTTCAACTGCAACAAATTTAATTTCGGCTTCAGGTGCCCATTTTAGACCGCGTGCCATGACTGAAATACCCATATCTTCAGATGTGATCAACGTAGAGAGTTGCAAGAAGGATTTTCTTGAAGCTCTTGAAAGGCTCTTTCATTTGGCGTATAATAATGTGACGTTTGATCTAATTAAAGTTCAAAGGTTATGTAATCTGACCTTTGACCTTGGTTCTGGAAAAACGGAAGTTTTGATTTTTTTCAAACTTTTTTTACAAAGACCTTGAACCTAAATGTGTTTATTCACCAAGTTTTAATTTGGGACTACAATGGGAACAGCAGCTATAGACCAAAATGTAGTATAATGTATACGTTTTTGTATTCGTGCTACTACATACATGTATTGGTCAATAGCTGCATGCTGTTCCCATTGTTGTCCCAAATTAAAACTTGGTGAATAAACACATGAGTAGGTTCAAGGTCTTTGTAAATAAAGTTGGAATAAAATCAAAACTTGTTTTTCCAGAACCAAGGTCAAAGGTCAGATTACAAAACCTTGGTTAATTGAGAGACCACTCCACACTAAAATTCTACTTCCTCAGTCTACAACTACAGGTGAACGTAATTGCCTGTTTTTACACCACATGCCATGCATGACTCAAATAGCTACCTAATGTGATCTGTACAGAGACACTTCCTTAAAGTAGTTGTAATGTCCTCTTTTAATCTGACATGTTTACCTTAATGATATGTCGAAATCTGACCTTTGACCTTGGTTTTCACTTTGAATATGTGTAGTTGATAAGGCGACACATGCACACGGAGGAGGGTCTGGCTGGCATCAAGCATGATTATACAGTATTTGCATTTGTCTGCTGCAGCAGTGATTGCAAAAATCACCACTGCATTATTTCCTGTTGTTTTCAATGACAGCAGACTGAAGTTATATTTTCAACCGGCTTCTGAAAGCCCCAAAACAGTTAGCTTAAGTTGTACTAGAGGTAGATGGGAAGATGGTATACAGCTGGAAGTGGTCTGATTATGCTCACCACCTAACTGAGGAATACAGACTAGCGGCAGCCTTACTGAGTGCATCGGTCTTTAATATGCTCTTTTCAACCCTGTGCAAGAACCTTTGTGTAAATTGGGATTTGATACTTATACGTACTACATACAAGTAATGTACTCAAGATTATAGGCCATGATCATCATTAGGTTGAGAGAAAAAGACTTAGCTAAATACTGCAATTACCATCTACAAGGTTTTTCATCAAAAAAAAATGCTTGCAACTGGATTGTATGATGACCTCGCATAGTGCATGTGCCCTATAGTACTTGTGCAGCTGATCTCCACAGCATCCTATGGTATATCTCATAGTGCGCGAACCTTGCTTGTTGGTGAGAGCCTGACTATAAGCCCTACATTAGTAACTTATCCTGACACCTTAAGGTTTCAAGCATGAGTGTAGCTGAATGTGCATGTTCAGGTGGCTAGTGATGAACAAGTCAGAGTAAGGAGCTACACTGGACTCACGCAGATGTAGTGATTGAGACAAGAATGTCCGTGAAGAGGGAACTGTCTTGTGCTGCACTACGTTAACATGAACGGAGGTGTCATAGACTGTCAGACCTCTGCACAACAGGAGTGCTCATGTAGGTGAATGTGGCTGAAGCAAGTGAAGCCAGTTACTTATAAATAAAGCAATGCTACGAAAAGGTTGCACATACACACTGACACAGACAGCAAGCAAGCTGAGCTGCAACTGAAGAGCTTAAGTTGGTTCAGAAATTAATAAAACTAGGCAGGTTAGTAAACATGATGGGTTTTAGACCCATTATCTGTGTAGGCTATGTGCACATATTTCGTACATGCTACTACATTTTGGTCTATAGCTGCTGTTCCCATTGTAGTCCCAAATTAAAACTTGGTGAATAAACACATTTAGGTTCAAGGTTTTTGTACAAAAAGTTTGAAAAAAATCAAAACTTCCGTTTTTCCAGAACCAAGGTCAAAGGTCAGATTACATAACCTTTGAACTTTAATTAGATCAAACGTCAAATTATTATACGCCAAATGAAAGAGCCTTTCAAGAGCTTCAAGAAAATCCTTCTTGCAACTCTCTACGTTGATCACATCTGAAGATATGGGTATTTCAGTCATGGCACGCAGTCTAAAACGGGCACCTGAGGCCAAAATTAAATTTGTTGCAGTTGAAAAGCTATAACACTTCAGAAGCTGAAATTTGGTGTGCAGTGGTTTCTTAACCCTTTAACCACCGAATTCTTCCCACCAAGACAACACATTTTCATGCATTCAGCGCACACCACTTTCGTAGGTGCTCCTCTCCCACAGCATTCGCTCCTCAGCGGCCAAACTTGGTGGGGCCCGCACACATGGAGAGACCCCTCTGGCAATACCGTTAATGATATTCATGACCCCCCACAAGGCCAGCAATCGGAGGTCAAAGGTGGATGTCAGCCGGATTTTCGCCCAGCATTTCCCTAAACTTGGGCCAGATCTGACTGATGGCACACCTTACACCACCAATTTGCAGGTTTTCTTGAGGCCCTGGGTGGGGTCTATGAATATCATTAGAATCAAAAATTCTTGGGTCAATGAATCTCATTAAAATCAAAAAACGCCCACCGCAGGCCGAAGGGGGGGCTGCCGCCCCCCCTTCGAAACCCCCCCGCGTGTACGTTTAGTGGGGGAGGCGCGCCGAAATCTGACCAAATTTTTGAGTTCGTGCCTTAAAGTCGTCCCTAGGCCCTCTGAAGACTTTTTGGTCTCTTTTTGGACTGGCGAGAAGCCCTACAAGTGCATAGGGTCTAAATGACGCCTATAGACGTCAATGGGGCTTAAAGGGTTAATAGAACTAACAGGCTCACCAAGTTTCGTCAAAATCGGAAGAGGTCAGGATTTTTTTGTGTTGATTTGACATGGAATGACCCATGACCAACAAGACTCCTCGCATCGCGAAAACCTGTCGCGAAAGTACCACAACAGGCACTCGAAAAACGGGCAGATTGTTTTTCTTTCTTTCTTCTCAGTCTTCTTCAAGTTCTTCAGACAACTTAGCTCAACGTTGCCTCAATCTGTCACGATGGTTTTCGCACGAAACAGCAGCATTTTCAACCGAGCAGTGCAACGACCCATCGCTTTTTCGCTACCTCCAAGTCTTCACCAGGCGACTGCAGCTGGCCACTCAATAACTATGGCTTCGTTTGTCACGCCATTTTCACGTTTGTACGCATGCGCACTTAACGATCACTTAGCAACGATAACCTACGTAATTATTACTCAAGATCGCTGAATTAGAAACAGTGGGGAAGATGCGTTGACCGTTGTGTTGTCAATCAAACGAGGCACTCTTTACAAGACTGAGGTTAGTCCCTGTACGCATGATTTAGCTATATTATTGCTACCTGTACTGTATTCTGTGAGCAGGGTGAATGCCCATCTCAACTCTCAACAAACTGCCTATGCCATGGTCTTTTTTTTTCTTTTTTTTTTTCTATAATAATCGAGGGGCAACCGCACTCCTGGTAGCCGCGTTGCAACCGGTTGCGACTCGACAAGCTAGGTATTGCAACTCATTCCAATTAACGCACATACCACGTGAGGATAGGACCTGCTCGCAACGTCGATCGATTGAGCTGAGTCAGCAATGGCGGCCCAAGGCGAAAACAAGAAACTGTTACAGCGCTCACAACTTCGCCAGCACGGTGAGTTTTGGCATGTAAGCGTCAGTGAACGACAGCGATCACGGCCGTGTGGTCAGAATCTTCGTGTGCCTTTCCTAAGAACGGTTCTGCCACCGGAAGTCGAAGAGAGCGCTCGAGCAATGGCAGCCACGGCGAGACAAAAGCGCTCATATCTCCACCACCAAGGTGAGTTTCAACACCAACTTTTTACATTCAGGTCAGGGCATGATAGCGATTACGGCGGCATAGTCAGAATTTCTGTAGGCCAAGCCTAAGTACTCAAACATTATATATAAATTATATTGGATTATATCGAGGGGCAACCGCACTCCTGGTAGCCGTTGCAACCCCGCGGCGCGGTTGCCTCGCCGTAGCGAAGCTAATTATTGCAATTCGTTCTAATTAACGCACATGCCACGTGGCTCAGTCGATCGCGAGCAATGGCGACCAAAAGGAAGACAAGACATTATTACAGCACTCACAACTTAGCCAGCACGGTGAGTTTTGGCATGCAAGCGTCAGTGAACGACAGCGATCACGGCCGTGTGGTCAGAATCTTCGTGTGCCTTTCCTATGAACGGTACTGCCACCGGAAGTCGAAGAGAGCGCTCGAGCAATGGCAGCCACGGCGAGACAAAAGCGCTCATATCTCCACCACCAAGGTGAGTTTCAACACCAACTTTTTACATTCAGGTCAGGGCATGATAGCGATCACGGCGGTGTAGTCACAATTTCTGTAGGCCAAGCCTAAGTACTCGAACATTATATTATATTAATTAATTATTTATTTACGCGGCACAATTTTTCCTATACCAGGAGTGTAATAATTATATTATTTACGCGGCACAATTTTTCCCCTACCAGGAGTGTAATTATGCCAATGCAAAGGATACATAATAGCCTTCTAGGCTAATACAGGTATGTACCCTAACTAACTAACTATAACTACAAGAACAAAGGTGCAATATTTAACTTAAGGTAGGAAGCACGGCATCGGCGAAATCGTGCAATTTTGCTCCTGAATAATTAATGAGATGACGTCACTTGCATACGGTTATTTAGAGTTATTCATCTGTTTACGTTTTCCCATGGCGGCAACCGGAATAAACAAGGGGGGCTTCTTTCTTTGATGCGGCTAGCGGCCCTTTCGAGTTTCAAATCGGTACTCTGATGTGGCCGTGCGGTACTTTGAAGATTTGTTTGAACACTCTTTTTTTTTTTTTTTTTTTTTTTTTTTTTTTTTTTTTTAAGTAAGAAGCTATTCTAGCTGATTGAATGTGGCGATGGGCTATCTGTGTGTGAATAGCTAGGTGGAGTGAGCAGGAATGTTTGTGGGTCTGCCGAAGTGGCCGAAGAACAGCCTGGAAAGTGAACAGCCTCCGACAGCTCCCTGGCCAAGGTACTCTAGAGAGTTGACCTTTCAGCATTACAGGCCCCGCCCATTTTCGTGTTAGGGCGAATTTGGCTGGTTTGGTAGCTGGACTGGGCTGGTGAGAGGGAGTAGATGTGTGGCCAAAACTCGGTAACCGAGAGGTGAACGTGGAAAAGCATCCCTATTTTTGCAGGGGGTAGGTTGACCTTTTGGAAACTGGCCTTGGCTTGAGTCGGTTTTAGTTGGTGTGCGTGGAATTTTTTTTGAAAGCCTAGGGTAGCCAAACCTCTGTTTTTGAGGGTGGCAGTGAGTTTTGGGCTGTAGCCTGCAAGTGAGGAGAGCAGGTGGTAAATCCATCCGTAGTTTTGGGGCCTGTTTTGTGTGTGTATTGATGATGGGGTCAGAGTGTGGGTGGGGCCTTGGAGAGGGTCCAAATTTTCAGTTTCGTAGAGGGCCTTAAAATTGAGTTTTAGGGCATTTTCAAGCAGAGGGAGCAGTTTGATGCAAAGTATTGCTGAAACTTGTGTACGCTTTGATGCTGCCCATTTATCCATCAACTTGGTTTCGGAGATCGCGGTACCCATGTTTACTACCTTAAATGTGTGAGGTGAAGGTGCAGTAAGTGCATGGGGGGGGGGGGGGGGGGGGGGGGGGGTAGGTGATTCCATATGGAAACAGTACTTGGAACAAATGATGCTTGGAAGGCGTTAGTGTGTGAAAAAGGTTGATACAAAAATGGAAGATTATAGTTATGTCTACTAGGTTGCGGCATAAATACATCGGGTGTGAGAGGGAAGAGACCATGGATGATCTTAAAGAGAGTACAAAGTTTTAAATAAATTCTCCTGTTCTCAAGTGTAGGAATTTGAGCAAGATGGAGCAGCTCTTGGTATCCTAGATCCCACCTTTTTAAACACATCTTTAGTCCATATTTCTGTACGTTCTCCACAGATTTTGTCTTTGAGAAGGTGGGGATCCCACACAGGGGCGGCATATTCGAGGTGAGGGCGCACTAGATATTTGTACATTTCTATTAATCTTTCACTGCTTACATTAGTGGAGAACCTTCTGTATAACAGGCCAATAAGTCTCTTTCCTTTTGCACAGATGGAGTCAATGTGCGTGGACCAAGACAAGTCTGATGAAATGAGCACTCCCAAGTACTTAAAAGCTTCTACTTGTTCAAGTGGTGCCTTGTTTAGTAGGAGCTGTGGAGGATGACTGAGATTCCGCTTTCTTGAGAGCAGCATGGTCTTGCATTTGGCTGGGTTAAGTGATAAATTATTGTGATCTACCCATGAACTGATTTTATCAATGTCCATTTGCAACTTCACTGCACTTGATTTGTTTGTACAAGAGCATGTCATCTGCATAGAGGTTTAGGACTGAGTTTTCTGACAGCTGGAGAGACGACACGTCATCAATATAAATAAGGAATAATAGCAGACCCAAAACAGACCCTTGTGGAACTCCTGAGAGCAGATGGCTATAGGGATCTTCAGACAGGGAGAACACAGTGGCTTTGTCATCCATCTAGGGAACAGTTGACTTGAGATGCCCGGGCCTGATTCTTCAGCCAATGCTGGAAGTGTAATACCTGAGTAATATTCCAAGGCAAGGACACCAACTGCCCAGGTGCCTGTGAGGTCACTGACTCTTGCAGCAAACTTCAGCTCAAGTGGGACCAGCCTGGGGACCGTGAGGCTAGAGAGGTTGGACGAGGCTAGAGGAGGGACCAGCCTGGGGACGAGGCTAGAGGAGGAACCAGCCTGGGGATGAGGCTAGAGGAAGGACCAGCCTGTGTATGAGGCTAGAGAGGTGGGACCGCCTGGGGACGAGGCTAGATGGGGTACCAGCCTGAGGACAAGGCTAGAGGAGGGACCAGCCTGGGGACGAGCCTAGAGGTGGGACCAGCCTGGGGACGAGGCTACTAGAGGTGGGACCAGCCTGGGGACGAGGCTAGAGGTGGTACCAGCCTGGGTACGAGGCTAGAGGTGGTATGAGGCTATAGATGAGGAAGAGGCTAGAGTGAAATGGCTCCAATGGAGGGGCCATACTAAGCAAACTAAAAGAGAGGGGGGCAGGAGAGCCAGTCTGCTTTCATGACAGGCTAGGGGCTTTTTCAAGGGGAGCAACAAGTGAATGCCCCTCTCCTAAAAACAATTTGCCTATTCCATATTTGGAGGCCACATAGCTACACGGACAACAACACTGCAAGCAGGAGCACATCGAGCCGGCGAAGGCTTCGCCAGCTTGATACACTCCTGCTGCAAGTAACCTTGAGCGGATATGTGCAAGGCTAGAGACGGTGCTCACAGCTTATGGCCACACTTACATGAGATGTACCACAGCCCCCCACCCATGCACTGAGAGTGTCCCTGTCCACAGCATTGAGGAGAGCCTGGGAGTCTGGAGATCGTCTCAAACAAGTCTTCAGGTTCCTGTGCACGTTTGTGCATGTAGTGCGTGTCACTGTGTATGTGATCCAGCATATTGTGAGCCTCTGCTGGTGGCAGGTCATTTGCACATATGAGAACTGAAGTCTCCATGATATTTGAGGTGCAATTGAAAAATTATGAAGGCCTGGGTACAAGGTGGTACGCTCTACATACCCAGACCCCCTTCCCCAAGTTTTGTTCCTGTGTTACAGAACCTGGGTACAGGGCTAGGGAGAAGGATACAGAACCTGGGTCAATTACATGTACCTGTGAACCGGTAAAGTACCAGCCAGAGTTGAGGACGAGTTCTGTCCCCTTGGAGGCATCAGGTTGGATTGAGTGTAGGCTTTTAGACGCTCTCCGCCAGGCTGATCGCATGCTAGCGGCTCGGTTTACTACCACAAGAGTCATGAATAAATTTGGAACGAATCGCTTCAGTGAGATCAGTTGAAATACAATCAAGTGCAATGTTTGCTAGACCAGACCCTCTCCGCCCTCCACGAACGCCCGCTTGACTGACCTGGCGGGGAGGGGCTAGCAGCTAGACTGTCTATTTACCTGTCCTACTGATTTCCTGTCATTCCCTTGTCCTACTGTTTTCCTGTCCTACCAATTTCCTGATTGCCTGTCCTGCTGATTTCCTGTCTTGTTCAGGTGGTGACGGATTTCCTTGAGGAGTCCATCACGGCATTTGAAGAGTACGTTCAATCAGTGGACATTGCTGCATTCAATAAGATCTAAGATGTTCTTGTGACTTATTATAATATTTTGTTCTCTGAGAACACAATAATGTACATGTACATGAAATAAAAGCTCCATGCAATGTAATTACCTCTAAATAGCCATACTCAAAGGATAAAAAAAAACCTGCATGCAGACATAGCATAAATTCTGCTGAAATGTTTACATGACTATATATAGTACGATACCAAAGATTATCACAAAGCTATGTGACCTCATAAGATTATAATAGCAGTGACAATAAAAATGTACTCGGATATATATATGCATAGGCTATGCCATCATACAATTTAACTGCTAGCACTAGCTAAAAGACGAACACACAATTGCCTTCTTCATCACATACATATAAAAAGCCATCCTTATCGGCGATGATACTGGCTGGATTCTGAAGGTTTGCTTTCTCCCCAAATGTGGTCACAAATTTGCCATCGGTACAAAAAACAGAGGTCCTCTGATTGTCACGTTCATTCACGTAGATGAAGTTCTTGTGGATGTAAAGCCCTCTTGGTGAGCTTAGCTCGCCTGGACCAGAGCCGTGGTTTCCAATAGCTAGTTGCAAGTTTCCTTGAGAGTCGAACTTGAGAATCTGGTTCCTGTTTAGGTCGCTAACATAGATGTGTCCCGTATCATCAAACGCAACGTCTACAGGGCGGCCAAAAACCTCCTTTGTTTCAAACATTTGGACAGGTTTCAGATCACAATCAAAGACTTGAATACGATCATTTCCTCGATCACAAACGTAAAGTTTATGGTCTGGACTGATTTTCACTCTGCCTGTTCTTCTGAATTCTTCTCCCGGGTGGCCTCGGCTGGAATCGATGCACTTCCAGTTCCAGTTGGTGTACTTCATGATGCTGTCTCCCTTACTGTCGGTCACGTAAGTGCAGCTGAATTCTTCGTTTGTGGCTATACCACTTGGATTCTGCAAGTGTTCAAGTCCATCAACAGAATCTGTGCTGTAACCCCCTCCTTCTTTTTTTCTGATTATGCCAATTGCTGCTGCAGCAGCCTGTGTGACCAAAAGTTCTTCCTTGAAGTTGAATGCCGCTCCATATGGTCTTTCCAACCCTTTGATACAATCAACTGGTTTTTCCAACTTAGTGGGATGGTGCTCAACAAAAAAATTGAAGGGGCTATCTGAAATTTGAATTCCCTGTATTCTTACACTCAGTTCGTGTCTGCCTCGAATGCCTGGACAAAACGAGATCTCATAAGTGCCCTTGCCCTTGCTGTTTATTTCGGTAGTCACAAGCGAACCCTTCGCTAGAGACCTTAGTTCTACTTGTATGTTTTGATCTTCCCTGCAAGGCTGCCCATTCGGATAGAGCGTGTGAACATTGACCGTCACTGGTTTGTCAGTTTCTGCCATAAGAAGACCCTCTTTCTCTACTGTACACTTCGAAGGGTCAGCTAGGAAGGAGACAGTTGTGTGCCGCTGAAGCAACTCCAATGCTGATGCTTGTTGCTCTGCCATTCTCCAGATCCACGATTACCTAGTGACTCACGAGTTCAGAAACTACAGTTCAGAAACAGGGGGAAAGATTTAGCTGTGTCGTGTGTAACTACTGAGGTGGCCGGGGGAGTGCAAACAACCTATACCGAAACAGAACAGAAAAAAGATTGAACATTAAGAGCAAACCCTTGTATAGTCTCAGGTCGGGAATTGGTACTTGTACGTACATCCAGGTTATACTGCAGATGTGGGTGTAGCTTTCCGTACCTGGTTTACTAAGGAAGGTGCAATGTGTTTTGCTACTGCAACCTGTCAGTGTTCCAAGGCTACCGAAAGTTCATCAGTAAAACTCGCATGATCAACAATATAGGCTCTGGCCTGAGGTTTAACTGTGACTTGAAAGTCTATGAGACTGAGAGTTACCACCCCTTGCGCCAATCCTGTGCTGGAATAATCCATAGGGATTTCCAATCTCTGCACTTCCTTTGAAAATTGGCAATCTATATCTTTGGTATGGCTGTAGAGGAAAGCCTGTATTACATGATGTAAAATGGCTGCCATCTGGTTCATGACAGACAACACTGGGCATATACTGCATGGCTGAACATCCGGCTTCAATAGTTATTGTTCTACACCCGTGCATGCCTCACCCCCGTCACACCCCCTCCCCACCCGGGCCTACCTGCCTCGTCTTTGTCGCAGCGCTCAGCCACAGTACAGCACGGTTCTCCTCGATCGTTTATATTTACTTCCTACAAACCAGAGCAAAGCGCCCGTGAAGTTTCAAGTAACTGTACCACAGATAGTATAGTATTATTATATGAGGCGTGCCAGTATAAATATGTGGGTAATTTGCACCGTCATCAAATTTCATGCATGGCCAATGAATACACTATGAACAGCTTCTAGTGCATCCTGGTCCTCGTGGTGACCTTGTCCTTCTCTCTGCAGTGAGGAACGGAACAGCAAAGTCATGTGAAATAGTCCTAGTCATATTCTAACATGTCATTACTCAGCTTTGTGGGAATGAGGCTGGAAGTGAGACCAGCCTGGGGACGAGGCTAGAGGTGGAACCAGCCTAGGGACGAGGCTAGAGGTTAGTCTCGTTCCCAGACCCAAACAACCCCAGCAAAGATCGCTTGCAGTATTTCGCGGTGGGAGCAGCCTAGGGATGAGGCTAGAGGTGGAACCAGCCTAGGGATGAGGCTAGAGGTGGAACCAGCCTAGGGATGAGGCTAGAGGTGGAACCAGCCTAGGGATGAGGCTAGAGGTGGAACCAGCCTAGGGATGAGGCTAGAGGTGGAACCAGCCTAGGGATGAGGCTAGAGGTGGAACCAGCCTAGGGACGAGGCTAGAGGTGAGACCAGCCTGGGGACGAGGCTGGAGGTGGGACCAGCCTGGGGATGAGGTTAGAGGTGGGACCAGCCTGGGGACGAGGCTAGAGGAGGGACCAGTCTGGGGACGAGGCTAGAGGTGAGACCAGCCTGGGGACGTGGCTACAGGTGGGACCAGCCTGGGGATGAGGCTAGAGGTGAGACCAGCCTGGGGACGAGGCTAGAGGTGGATCAGCTTAGTATGAGATGAGGAAGAGGCTAGAGTGCCAGGACACATTTCTATATGTGATGTTTATACTTTTTTCCGAGGCTCCCTACCATGAAAGCCTAGCTTGATGGCGCGTATGTGCATTGAGAAAACCTTGCTGTTCTACACTCCTAACTGTGATGTCTCTCAGGCCCCCCTTCCTTGACAAAAATGCTTCAAGCCTCCCATGCACAAGTTGAACATCCTCATGTCTTCCCTCGAGTTTACCGTAGTCTCACCAAAGAGGAGAGTAGACACTCGTTGAATGTTTCTGCATTTAATCCATGAAGTAGCGCCAAGAGCACATGATGACATCATTACCGCAGCTGCAGAGGAAGAGGTCAAAATTTCTGTACGGGATAGAAACTCCTGTGTGTACTAAAAGCTACTGATTTCCTGTCCTACTGCTTTCATGTCCTACTGATTTCCTGTCTTACTGATTTCCTGTCTTACTGATTTCCTGTCTTACTGGTTTCCTGTCTTACTGGTTTCCTGTCTTTTCCTGTCTACCAATTTCCTGTCCTACTGATTGTCTATCCTGCTGATTTCCTGTCTTGTTCAGGTGGGGACGGATTTCCTTGAGGAGTCCATCACAGCATTTGAAGATTACGTTCAATCGGTGGACATTGCTGCATTCAATAAGATCTGAAGATGTTCTTGTGACTGTAAAATTATAATTATTTTGTTCTCAGAGAACACTGTATGTACATGAAATAAAAATTCCTGCAATGTAAATAACCATAATAATTATACTCAATTTAAGGGGGGGAATATACAGAAGATAGCTACATGTACGTCATCATACAATATATAAACTGCTAACACTAGCTTAAAAGACAAACACACAGTTGCCTTCTTCATCACATACATACAAAAAGCCGTCCTTATCAGCGATGATACTGGCTGGGTTCTGAAGGTTTGCTTTCTCCCCAAATGTGGTCACAAAATCGCCGTTGGTGCAAAACACGGAAATCCTCTGATTATCACGTTCATTCACGTAGATGAAGTTCTTGTGGATGTAAAGCCCTCTTGGTGAGTTTAGTTCACCTGGATCAGAGCCACGGTTTCTGATAGCTAGTTGCAAGTTTCCTTGAGAGTCAAACTTGAGAATTTGGTTCTTATTTAGGTCGCTTACATAAATGTGTCCCATATCATCAAATGCAACATCAACAGGGCGGCCAAACTCCTCCTCTGTCTCAAAAATTTTTCCGGATTTGAGATCACGGTCAAAGACTAGAATACGCTCATGTCCTCGATCACAAATGTAAAGTTTATGGTCTGGACTGATTTTCACTCTGCCTGGTCTTCTGAATTCTTCCGGGTGGCCTCGGCTGGAATTGATGCACTTCCAGTTCCAGTTGTACTTCAAGATACAGTCTCCCGTACTGTCTGTCACATACGTGCAGCTGAATTCTTCATTTGTGGCTATACCACTTGGATTCTGCAAGTGTTCAAGTCCATCAACAGAATCTGTGCTGTAACCCCCTCCTTTTTTTCTGATTATGCCAATTGCTGCTGCAGCAGCCTGTGTGACCAAAAGTTCTTCCTTGAAGTTGAATGCCGCTCCATATGGTCTTTCCAACCCTTTGATACAATCAACTGGTTTTTCCAACTTAGTGGGATGGTGCTCAACAAAAAAATTGAAGGGGCTATCTGAAATTTGAATTCCCTGTATTCTTACACTCAGTTCGTGTCTGCCTCGAATGCCTGGACAAAACGAGATCTCATAAGTGCCCTTGCCCTTGCTGTTTATTTCGGTAGTCACAAGCGAACCCTTCGCTAGAGACCTTAGTTCTACTTGTATGTTTTGATCTTCCCTGCAAGGCTGCCCATTCGGATAGAGCGTGTGAACATTGACCGTCACTGGTTTGTCAGTTTCTGCCATAAGAAGACCCTCTTTCTCTACTGTACACTTCGAAGGGTCAGCTAGGAAGGAGACAGTTGTGTGCCGCTGAAGCAACTCCA
Source organism: Axinella damicornis (assembly GCA_963931865.1). Classification (NCBI taxonomy): domain Eukaryota; kingdom Metazoa; phylum Porifera; class Demospongiae; order Axinellida; family Axinellidae; genus Axinella; species Axinella damicornis. The sequence goes on along the minus strand of OZ007516.1, from coordinate 1,200,233 downwards.
CTATTTGTTCTGCGCATGAAATTTTCACTGAAATGTCAGCAAGTGCCACAGGTTTAAGTTCCAGATTTTGATGTCTCTTGATTTCTTCCTGGATCTGATCTAACATTGATGAGCGGAGGGCCATGACTTCTGTGTCATTTCCAGTGGCCTTGGTTAGCTGTTCAATACACTCGGTCAGTCTCGTGAGTTCCTGTGATCTTGAGTTCAACCTTCTCAGCTGTTCTTCCAGATCCTTGAGTTTCTCCTGAGTGATTGAGTCCATGCTTTTCAAGAGCTCTTGACGGCGTTCTTTAATGATTAGAAGTGCTTCTTTAAAACCTTGGTGGATTACTGGCCTTGTTTGTTTAGCTTGATCAGTGATCTCTGATTTTGCATTCTCAACCATCTCTATGGCACTTGTAACTTCATTTTTGCATTTCTTCAACACCTTCACATTTTCACCAAGATCTTCTTTTGTTTTAGGTGCAATATCCTTGACGAAACAATGCTTATGATCACTGTGTCGCTGATCAGTGATGCATTTCTCACAGATCACTTCCTCACAAGTAATGCAGTACATGTCTAGATCCTCATTGTGGCCAGGGCACACTGACAGACTTTGCCAGATGTTTCGCTTGAGGATTGGAATCGTCACCACTTGATGACCTTCAAAAGTTTTCATTCTGTGGTGGGCGTTCTCACACAAGTTGCAAATAAACTTACTGCAATCGTAACAGTAGGAGTCAACTTCGGATGGCTTGGTAGAAGCTGATTCACTGCACACACCACACTCGATATCTCCCTGGAACAATCTGCAGTGGAGTTTTCTGTCAGTTGTCAGGACTGCTGGAAGTTTGCAATCATCACTCTGATCATGAGAAGAAGTGGTCGCTTTCTTGTGACAGGCAGGACACAGGTCAGAATCATCGACATGTTGCTGGATGCATTCTCTGCAAAGAAGACAAGTTATGCCATCCTTGTCTTCATTTGGTGATGCTTGTTGCTCTGCCATTCTCCAGATCCACGGTTACCTAGTGACTCACGAGTTCAGAAACTACAGTTCAGAAACTACAGGGGGAAAGTTTTAGCTGTGTCGTGTGTAACTACTGAGGTGGCCGGGGGAGTGCAAACAACCTATACCGAAACAGAACAGAAAAAAGATTGAACATTAAGAGCAAACCCTTGTATAGTCTCAGGTCGGCAATTGGTACTTGTACGTACATCCAGATTATACTGCAGATGTGGGTGCAGCTTTCTGTACCTGGTTTACTAAGGAAGGTGCAATGTTTTTTGCTACTGCAACCTGTCAGTGTTCCAAGGCTACCGAAAGTTCATCAGTAAAAGTCGCATGATCAACAATAATATAGGCTCTGGCCTGAGGTTTAACTGTGACTTGAAAGTCTATGAGACTGAGAGTTGTTACCACCCCTTGCGCCAATCCTGTGCTGGAATAATCCATAGGGATTTCCAACTAGTCTCGGAACCAGACCCTTCGCGCAGGGGAGGAGGAAAGGGTCTGGGCACCATCTTACATTCGAGTTGTCCTCACGGAATGTAATTATGCGTGGTAATTAGCGATCAACTGCGATACCACGCGTACGATCACAGTCGACCTGCTCGTTGCTCTCCTCGACTTTTGTCAGACACTCGTGGGTAACGCGGTACGGTACAGCGATTTGCCGTGTCTAGTCGCTGGCGACACCAAAAGTCTGGAGAAAAATCATTTCCCTGACGTCATTCGCAATCAACACTTCTGATTCGTTAGGTCAACATTCCGACCTGGGGACAACTCGAATGTAAGATGGTGCCCAGACCCTTTCCTCCTCCCCCGCGCGAAGGGTCTGGTTCTGAGACTAATTTCCAACCTCTGCACTTCCTTTGAAAATTGGCAATCTATATCTTTGGTATGGCTGTAGAGGAAAGCCTGTATTACATGATGTAAAATGGCTGCCATCTGGTTCATGACAGACAACACTGGGCATATACTGCATGGCTGAACATCCGGCTTCAATAGTTATTGTTCTACACCCGTGCATGCCTCACCCCCGTCACACCCCCTCCCCACCCGGGCCTACCTGCCTCGTCTTTGTCGCAGCGCTCAGCCACAGTACAGCACGGTTCTCCTCGATCGTTTATATTTACTTCCTACAAACCAGAGCAAAGCGCCCGTGAAGTTTCAAGTAACTGTACCACAGATAGTATAGTATTATTATATGAGGCGTGCCAGTATAAATATGTGGGTAATTTGCACCGTCATCAAATTCCATGCATGGCCAATGAATACACTAAGAACAGCTTTCTAGTCCATCCTAGCTTTGAGAGTCCTCGTGGTGACCTTGTCCTTCTCTCTGCAGTGAGGAACGGAACAGCAAAGTCATGTGAAATAGTCCGAGTCATACTCTAACATGTCATTACTCAGCTTTGTGGGAATGAGGCTGGAAGTGAGACCAGCCTGGGGATGAGGCTAGAGGTGGAACCAGCCTAGGGATGAGGCTAGAGGTGAGACCAGCCTGGGGACGAGGCTGGAGGTGGGACCAGCCTGGGGATGAGGTTAGAGGTGGGACCAGCCTAGGGACGAGGCTAGAGGTCGGACCAGCCTGGGGACGAGGCTAGAGGTGGGACCAGCCTAGGGACGAGGCTAGAGGTGGGACCAGCCTAGGGATGAGGCTAGAGGTGGGACCAGCCTAGGGACGAGGCTAGAGGTGGAACCAGCCTAGGGATGAGGCTAGAGGTGGGACCAGCCTAGGGACGAGGCTAGAGGTGGGACCAGCCTAGGGACGAGGCTAGAGGTGGGACCAGCCTAGGGACGAGGCTGGAGGTGGGACCAGCCTGGGGACGAGGCTAGAGGTGGAACCAGCCTAGGGACGAGGCTAGAGGTTGAACCAGCCTAGGGAAGAGGCTAGAGGTGGGACCAGCCTAGGGACGAGGCTAGAGGTGGGACCAGCCTAGGGACGAGGCTAGAGGTGGGACCAGCCTAGGGACGAGGCTAGAGGTGGGACCAGCCTAGGGACGAGGCTAGAGGTGGAACCAGCCTAGGGACGAGGCTAGATGTGGGAGCAGCCTAGGGACGAGGCTGGAGGTGGGACCAGCCTGGGGACGAGGCTAGAGGTGGGACCAGCCTAGGGACGAGGCTAGAGGTGGAACTAGCCTAGGGCCGAGGCTAGATGTGGGAGCAGCCTAGAGACGAGGCTAGAGGTGGAACCAGCCTAGGGACGAGACTAGAGGTGAGAACAGCCTGGGGACGAGGCTGGAGGTGGGACCAGCCTGGGGACGAGGCTAGAGTGGGACCAGCCTGGGGACGAGGCTAGAGGTGGGACCAGCCTAGGGACGAGGCTAGAGGTGGGACCAGCCTAGGGACGAGGCTAGAGGTGGGACCAGCCTAGGGACGAGGCTGAAGGTGGGACCAGCCTAGGGACGAGGCTAGAGGTGGGACCAGCCTAGGGACGAGGCTAGAGGTGGGACCAGCCTAGGGACGAGGCTAGAGGTGGGACCAGCCTAGGGACGAGGCTAGAGGTGGGACCAGCCTAGGGACGAGGCTAGAGGTGGGACCAGCCTAGGGACGAGGCTAGAGGTGGGACCAGCCTAGGGACGAGGCTAGAGGTGGGACCAGCCTAGGGACGAGGCTAGAGGTGGAACTAGCCTAGGGCCGAGGCTAGATGTGGGAGCAGCCTAGGGACGAGGCTAGAGGTGGAACCAGCCTAGGGACGAGGCTAGAGGTGAGAACAGCCTGGGGACGAGGCTGGAGGTGGGACCAGCCTGGGGACGAGGCTAGAGTGGGACCAGCCTGGGGACGAGGCTAGAGGTGGGACCAGCCTAGGGACGAGGCTAGAGGTGGGACCAGCCTAGGGATGAGGTTAGAGGTGGGACCAGCCTGGAGACAAGGCTAGAGGTGGGACCAGCCTGGGGACAAGGCTAGAGGAGGGACCAGCCTGGGGACGAGGCTAGAGGAGGGACCAGCGTGGGGACGAGGCTAGAGGTGGGACAAGCCTAGGGACAAGGCTAGAGGTGGGACCAGCCTGGGGACGAGGCTAGAGGTGGGACCAGCCTGGGTACGAGGCTAGAGGTGGATCAGCTTAGTATGAGATGAGGAAGAGGCTAGAGGTGATGGAGTAAAATGGCTCCAATGGAGGGGCCATACTAAGAGTAAGTGGCAAACTAAAAGAGTGGGGGCAGGAGAGTCAGTCTGCTTCCAATACAGGCTTTTTCAAGGGGAGCAACAAGTGAATGCCCCTCTCCTAAAAACAATTTACCTATTCCATATTTGGAGGCCACATACATGGACAACAACACACTGCAAGCAGGAGCACATCGAGCCAGCAGAAGCAGCTGCTGCAAATAACCTTGAGTGGATATGTGCAAGGCTAGAGACGGTGCTCACAGCTTATGGCCACACTTACATGAGATGCACCACAGCCCCCCACCCACTGAGAGCATCCCTGTCCACAGCATTGAGGAGAGCCTGGGAGATCGTCTCAAACAAGTCTTCGGGTTCCTGTGCACGTTTGTGCATGTTTGTGCATGTAGTGCGTGTGTATGTAATCCAGCATATTGTGAGCCTCTGCTGGTTAGTGGCACACGGCAGGTCATTTGCACATATGAGAACTGAAAGTGTCTCCACGATATATGGGGTGCAATTGAAAATGAAGGCCTGGGAACAAGGTGGTACACTCTACAGTGTACATACCCAGACCCCCTTTCCCAAGTTTTGTTCCTGTGTTACAGAACCTGGGAGCAGGGCTAGTAGCCTCGTTCCCAGGCCCACACACGAAATGCGGAAGTGGGCCTGGTGACACTTGGCAAAATTCCTGTATGTGCTGAGCTCAGCAGTCTTGATTTCGGGTAGGCAAATCACGTTCGTCCATTTCCAATTACTGCGTAGTAATTACATTCTTTACCCCATGAAAAGTGTAGCCGTTTGATAAAACCGCTGTTCTAGCCTTCAAAACTCACCTCTGTCGCTCCTTGGTAAGGACGTTCTACTTAGCCATCACCAACAGCTACCTTCCGCGTGATTTCGAATGCATCCAAGTAAGGAATGTAATTGATTACGCAGTTATGCTGACTGTGCACATACGGGAATTTTGCCAAGTGTCACCAGGCCCTCTTCCGCGTTCCGCGTGAGGGCCTGGGTACGAGGCTACAGGGCTAGGGAGAAGAATACAGAACCTGGGTGCAGGGCTAGGGAGAAGGATACTGGAGCTTGGGAACGTTTAGTACTAGCCTCATTCCCAGGCGCTCGGCCTGGGAACGAAGCTACTGGTAGAGTCTGCTTCCAGAAACAGGAGTGCACTTGTTACTGAAACTAGTTGTTGGAATGGAGCTACCTCCTACCCTACCTCATCAATTGATGGAAAATGCAAAAAGGGATACTCCCTCGCTTCTTCCCGGCTAATAACCCACCATGTCCGGGTTCCAGAGGGACTCACACATGCCGTACAGCTGCTCAGAACATGTCCCTCCCACGACAAAGTCCTTGGTTGCCATGGGACAGCCAATCAGATCCATTGTAGCGATGTAGGGTTCATCTGTCTTGGGATCCAGACCCGCAATAACCGGCTCCACAAAGTAGGGCCCAAACCTGTTGATAATGTACAATGTACAGCCATATTGGAAGGGTACCATAAGTTGCCCAATCAAAATTCAGGTGAAGTCATCTGCGATGGTTCTGATTGGTCAGTGTTAACTTGCCACTGCAGTTATGCTGGCAAAGGACTTGCAAACCAGGGTAACAGAACAAGGCATTGGAATGGGCGAAAAAATTCCCTGCATTCACCAGCAAATTCAACAACGTCAAGGTGTAATCCTAAACCCAGGTATATAACCACCTTCACTGAGCCCTTGGCCATACCCAGCCAAGTTCCCAGACCGTACTGCAGCCTGGGAACGAGGCTACTCCATACCTTGCTTGAAAGGTTGTGGTTTACTTGGATACTATGCCCTTCATTGTCACTGACTGGGTACAGTGGCGGAGTTCCTACAAAGGCCTAACTAACCTTCTTGTGTAGAGAGTATTGGAGACCATGTGCATGAAGGTCTCAGGCTTCATCAGCCGATTCTCTCGCAACTGGTAGAGGTTCAGGTGGAAGCGAACCTTGTTAGATCTGTGTAACATGGGGAACTTTGATTCAAAATGTGGGAGGCTGAGCTCAAGAAAATTGTTAATTCACCATAAAAGTTTCTGAGCTACAATGGACCTCGCACTAACAACATTACTGGAGCTCACTGATGGACCTTGCACAAACAATTTACTGAGTTATACTGCTAGCCACACTAACAATTTACTGAGTTATACTGGACCCACACTGGAGCTCTGTCTGAAGTACGGTACGGTATCTTGCCTTCAGGTTAACATACATGTAGCCCAGCCATATTCCACGGGACAACTCCTTGTGGCGCCGTCATTAGTCTCGGCTTTGTTTTTTGTTTCAATGATTGTGTTTACTTGTACTGTTTATTGTTTGGTCTCAGCTTGTAGTCCCTTGTATGTGTCTCCTTTGTTGTTTGTGATTTGTTGGTACTGGTGCTAGTTACCTTCAATTCTTTTGCAATGCACCCGTAGAACGTCCAGTGGAGGCAAAACATTGAAACTATGTCGCCAGCCATTTTGAGTGACAGAGTATGTTGGCCAAAGGTATAGTCGTGCAGTGTGAGCTCAGAAGGTACACAGAGCATGGTGAGCAACAGGTCATGATGAAACCTGTAGAGTGCATTGTGGGGGTACTGGGTTTTTTTTCCACTCAAGATGGCTACAGCGAGACACACTGCGATGTTGACCATTTGCTATGTACGGTCCTAACATTTCAATTTTTCATCATCCAATATTTAGAACTGTCACTTGTTTTTTGTACAGTTTGTGGTGTTTGCAGCTGAAAAAGACCTTCAGGGTCAAGACATTCTGTTTCTCAAATGCATACCTAGAAATGGCTACAGCTACCAACAACCAGGCAAGCTGGCACTGCCCCCATACCTGATATCGTTTAGTCTACGCCATGTACTTACACAGTCAGGACGTCTGTGGCTAGTCCTGGGAGGCCAATGAACAGCTTATCGTTCATCTGGTAGATCTTCTGGAAGTTGGTTGAGACTGTCTGTGCCTGGATACCTAGCCTCCTGTCTGCAGCAATAGCCACACACCCTTTACCTATCATGGCCACAATGCCCGCGCCATTGTATTCTGTTATCGACTGTGTGTCAGTATGTGTGTGTGCATGAGTGATTGTGCATGTGTGTGATTGTGCATGTGTGTGATTGTGCATGTGTGCACGTGTGATTGTGTACATGTACGTGATTGTGTACGTGTGCGTGTGTGATTGTGCATGTGTGTGATTGTGTGTGTGTGCATGAGTGATTGTGTGTGTGTGCACGTGTGATTGTGTGTGTGTGCATGAGTGATTGTGCGTGTGTGATTGTGTGTGTGTGCATGAGTGATTGTGCATGTGTGTGATTGTGTATACGAGTGCGTGTGTGTGATTGTGTGTGTGTGCACGTGTGATTGTGTACATGTACGTGATTGTGTACGTGTGCGTGTGTGATGTGTATGTGTGATGTGTGTGTATGTATGATTGTGTGTGTGTGTTATACAAACAGCCCCCCAACCCCCCCCCCCCCCCCCCCTCCCTTGGTATCCTGATTGGTGGGTTGGGTGTTGTCCACTCGACCATTCTTCCATAATTACGCTCTTGAGTCTGTCTCATATCAAGCAGCATTTCAGAGGATAATCAACAACCTCTTACCATTTCTGAAGTCTCTTCCCTGCCTCTAACCTCACCAAATCAGCCTGCCACTCTTGAGCTTGCTGTCATCTGTTTCAATATTTCCTACATGCAGCAGCATATGTATAGCGCGCTATAGCATGCATGCAGCGCAGCAGCATGGAATTCGTTCTAATCGAAGCAATTACTAAAATACGGTATACAATGAATTGGTGCCGGTTCAGCCCACCTACTGGTACTTTGGGGGCGGTATTTCATCTATGAATGTGACCACAGGCACAGAGAGTCGACCAGGTGCTGAAGCCACGCAACGCGCAGATCAAGGGAATTCTTGCTGATCGGAAGAGATGCCGCTATTTTAACAAACAGACAGCGATCAAATGTAACGTCGTCTTCGACCTCGTGTAGTTGGACTTTACTGCTGGCGGACTCGTCAAGTGTATTTGCGACTGTTTGTGAAAGTTGAGTCTACTCTTGTCTGCCAACCATCGACATCAGTGAGTGACGCACAGCTTATCTGCAGAAAATAGAAACGCGAAAATATGGCCACAGTAAAGGCCGTGTATAACTATTCTTATAACTATGAGGGAGCTAAGATCACCTTCAGAAAGGGGGAAGAATTCCAGCTTCTCTCCAAGGCCAACCAAGATTGGTGGCAGGTGAGGCGGTGGAAGGAGGGTAGTGCACAGGACATCTACGTGCCAGCAGTATACGTTAAAGAAGTTGAAGAGGTAAAGGAAGAAAATCCATTGTACGAAAACATAACAGATTTGGCCAAAAAGCTGAAGGAAAATGGTGATGTAGGTGATGATGGCCCTCAGTATGATCTTCCTGTACCCAAACCCAAGAAGGACTCCTCGGTGAAAGACAAGAGCAGAAATGACTCCTCGGTGAAAGACAAGAGCAGAAATGATCCCATCACCTCGCCTCTTCACCACGCACAGAGACAAAAACCAGAGCCACTTGACGGCGGCTCCTTCAAAACAAACGGTTTTGTTCCTAAAAGTTCGAAGGTACATGAGGACAGTGTGGAACCTCCCCCATCTCCATCCCGAGCACCCAAACGTGTCAAGAGTGGAAAAGAAACCAGCCCTCCGATTATGGTAGCAAGTTCTTCACCTCCAAAATCAGGCCAGAAGCCCGGCATCAAGGACGGGTGGATCCCCACCTATGCGTTGCCACCTGTCTCTCCTAAACTGAGAAGCAAGAGTGTGAATGTAGATGTGAGAAGTGGCCTTCCACCCACCAGCCCAACAGAGTCATCACTAGACAGATTTCCTCGGGCTTCGTCGCCGGCCCAAGCAGGTGGGGGGAAGAATAAGATTCCACCTCCAGTTCTTCCCAAGTCAAAACAGCCGCGTCCAGTGTCGATGGTGGTCACAACCCAAGAGCAGTCAGAGTACTTGGAGGAGTCTGAGCCACACTCAACGTTTTTGTCACCAGCCGCTGGAAAGCACCCACCACCTGTGAGGCAGGAGCAGGAGAAGCCGGTGGAGAGCAAGTCAAGTTTTGAGTCCTTAGGGATCAGAAAGACGCCGTCTCCAAAGACCAGCCTGGATGAAAGTACAAAGAACAAGGTTTGTTACATTAATGGAACAGTGCGTGTTGGAGTGTGTGCTAGTCCCATTCCCAGATCGTCTCCCGTACAGAAATGAATGGTACAAATTTAGGTCTGGGAATGAGGCTATACAAGTAGCTGTTGACTCATCCTTGGCAGACCGTTACATTCTTGCTTGTACAGGGCCACCTTAACTTCTTGTGCTTGGACCAAATTTTGTCTTTAAAAACACGTTAGAAGTATTAAGAGCATCTTAATCCCCTTCCAGTGAGCAAATGTTTTGGTTTTTGACAGGCTTTATGTGCTGATAGCCTCTCTGTTACCTGGTGGCTAATAACCTAGATATGGTGTGTTTGTGGGTACACATGAAGGCATAATTTGCCAGCTGCATTGTGCATCCATTGAGAGAATATGTTCCCTGTTCCTGTGTATGTATGCTCTCTTGATGCTATTAAGTAAACGTGGGGCAAGCACGAACAGGGTACATGTGTCCCGACCACCCGGGATGACTGATTTGTTTTAGAGATAGTTTGGTATCAAAAGTTGCTTGGTAGAAGCGTGGACAGGTGAGTTGCTAGGCGCACAGTGTACTAGTCTGGTCTGGATCAGTTGTAACTTCTACAGTTATGAAATAGCTGGGTGGTAGAATTTTTGAGCGGTGATCTGAAATTCCTTTCATTGGGCTTTGTTGGAACTACTGTATCAAGACAGAAACATCCATAGAAGCGTTCATAGACGACAGGTGTGAGCAGCTATAAGGTCGTCGCCTATTTCTCTTGGTCTTCTGTGGGTGGCAACCCCACCGTTGACCTGGTCACCAGGCAAGGGTAGACATATTGTTGAATTGAAAATATTCTCAGATTGTTTTCAGAAAAGGTCTGGTTTGTTTCTTCAGCTGTTGTAAGTACACACAAGAGGTGGCCACCATTGTTTGTTATTCATTGCAATTGTGTCAACCAATCATGTAGTCATGCACAATTCAAATGTTGGCCCTCTCTAGCTGGGATCTCTGAATGCTGGGCCTGGGAAAGAATGCTGGCCTGAGTATGGCTTGGGGGAGGACTCTGTGGTTTGTGGGGAGTGTTGCTCTTTGGCCAGGGAGAAGGAGGGGGTGTTCTGATGAAGGGAAAGAAATTCACCAGGCAATGAGTATAAGCAGCAACTGCTCTCCTGCTAGACTAGAGTAACTAGTATGTGTAGGCAAGAGCGCATAAGTAGGGCAACTCACTTTTCAGAATGATGCCTAAGGTCTTGCTCTCACCTCGCGGAGTCTTCAGACTCCCATTGTGTCCACCGGCCTGTTCTTGTCTCCAGCTCATGCATTCATGTATGGCTCACTCAAATTAATGGACACGTTCATGTACCTGTACGTGATCGATGTCACATGCACATGTACACAATGTATGTGATGTCACATGTACATGTACACAATGTATGTGATGTCACATGTACATGTACACAATGTATGTGATGTCACATACTGCTTGTAATTGTGTGTGCATTTTCTGGAGAAGCAATAGTGGCTGTACTGGAACGTTCTAATTCAAACTCTGCAACTGTGGTGTGCCTCTGAGCAGTCATAGTTGAGTCAGTACAAATATCAATTGTGAGGATGTAGACAGAATCTCCATTCGGTCTTTCTGAGTGCTGTGGCTAATGCAGCCTATCGTGTTTGTGTAGGCACATTTCTTTTTTTGTTTGGGTGAATGGTTGGCCATTGAGTGGGGTTGTAAGGTCAATGGCTGCTGTAGTTAGTCTGTAGTCAACAGGTCCTGCCACCACTACTCAGCTGGGGTGTTTAATTGGTGTCTGCTAACCATTTTGCTGATGTCAGCAGCCCATCACCATCACTGTCGCTTGTTGGCACTGGATCAGTGTGTCTGCAGCTGCCTGAGTTGTTATGCGTGTAATTGTGTAGTCCATACGCAGCCTGTCCTGTCCATTTATGCTCTGTTATCGTGTATCCATCTGTCCTGCTGAGTGCATGGTGTGCTGGATCAGTGTTCAGTCTGTCCGCTTTCAGCTTGTCGACTCAGTGTGTTGTTGTGTATGTGTGTACTTTGATACGACGGTAGTCTAGATCACGTACATTGCGTGTGCCAAGCTTGCCCGGGCTCGCCCTACAATGTGTAGTAATCAAGTATCAATTTGGGTAATGATGGGGGCCTGTGTAGCATTATGAATCATAAGTGCAAGTTTGTACATCTTGTCTTGCACGTACTTGTGGCAGCCAAGCTTGGGTGAACATAGCCTCGTTCCCAGGCCACGTCTGGGAACGAGGCTTGGGTGAACATAGCCTCGTTCCCAGGCCACGTCTGGGAACGAGGCTTGGGTGAACATAGCCTCGTTCCCAGGCCACGTCTGGGAATGAGGCTTGGGTGAACATAGCCTCGTTCCCAGGCCACGTCTGGGAACGAGGCTTGGCTGAACATAGCCTCGTTCCCAGGCCACGTCTGGGAACGAGGCTTGGCTGAACATAGCCTCGTTCCCAGGCCACGTCTGGGAACGAGGCTTGGCTGAACATAGCCTCGTTCCCAGGCCACGTCTGGGAACGAGGCTTGGGTGAACATAGCCTCGTTCCCAGGCCACGTCTGGGAATGAGGCTTGGGTGAACATAGCCTCGTTCCCAGGCCACGTCTGGGAATGAGGCTTGGGTGAACATAGCCTCGTTCCCAGGCCACGTCTGGGAACGAGGCTTGGGTGAACATAGCCTCGTTCCCAGGCCACGTCTGGGAATGAGGCTTGGCTGAACATAGCCTCGTTCCCAGGCCACGTCTGGGAACGAGGCTTGGCTGAACATAGCCTCGTTCCCAGGCCACGTCTGGGAACGAGGCTTGGCTGAACATAGCCTCGTTCCCAGGCCACGTCTGGGAACGAGGCTTGGCTGAACATAGCCTCGTTCCCAGGCCACGTCTGGGAACGAGGCTTGGGTGAACATAGCCTCGTTCCCAGGCCACGTCTGGGAACGAGGCTTGGGTGAACATAGCCTCGTTCCCAGGCCACGTCTGGGAATGAGGCTTGGGTGAACATAGCCTCGTTCCCAGGCCACGTCTGGGAACGAGGCTTGGCTGAACATAGCCTCGTTCCCAGGCCACGTCTGGGAACGAGGCTTGGCTGAACACGTCAGTATGTGCTATACCAGCCCCCCAGTTGAACTTGTAGATCTGATCTGTTCTGTAATCTGACTGGCTGGAGGTCATGTGGCTAGTGTCAGTTGCAAATTTCTGATGCATCCCCCTTCCCAAAAGAATAATCCTGGATTCAATTGCTTAATTGGATCCAAGAATGCATGTATTTTAAGCGGTTTCAGATCGGATGACAAGTCAGCATGCCAATTCCTCTCTCCAATAATGTCCAGCATCTCCTTGAAGGGCACATTCCTCAGTTCAGTTCCTTCATTATACTACCATCCTAGAATAGTTGTCCTCACTGACTGAAGGAATGGGAGTAGATTCCAGACCTCAAACTACATGTACTGGCAGCTTAGAGTGATGATAATGTCAATTGTCTGTAGAATCCCCCCCCCCCCCCATTCAAAATCGTGTGTGGTCCCTCTGAAGGACACCATGTTCTTTCAGGAGTGTCGTCATCGGGCGCCCCTGTCATGATTGCTTAAGTAATGTAGTGAAGTCATGTTGCTCTTATAGGACATTGTGCAACTCGAGAGCAGATTAAGTTAACCCTCTGACGCTTCTGTCGGGCTGCCTAGCGTTGTCAAGTGCTTAGCTGTATTGGTGCTTGTTTCATGGCAACAACCAGCTCAAGTGATGGCGAGGTCAGAGTGCAGCGTTTGTCCAGTTCCTGGCAGTGTGGATGAGCCACTTTCAACATGGAAACAAAACAAAGGAACAATTTTGTCCAGGAAACAGACACTTTCAACTTGGAAACCCAGGGATGATTTTCAACCAAGAAACCCAGGGACAATTTTGGCCAGGAAACCTGGGGACAATTTCGGCCAGGAAACCCAGGGACGATTTTCAACCAGGAAACCTGGGAACAATTTCGGCCAGGAAAACTGGGGACAATTTCGGTCAGGAAACCCGGACGCTTTCATCTTGGTCATTTTCAACCTGGAAACACAGGGATTCCTCCCTTGTTATTAGAGACTAAGTGATTCATTATTCTCATAATCTCTTCATCTCTTCCTTGTTGTGTTTGGTCCCTTGCCCTGCACATGGTGTGCATGGATCGGTGTGCACGTTTGATTCATGGAATTTTGACACGAACAGTAGCTGCATACAGCCTGCATAGCCACTTGGTTCTTTTACCATTAAATTTTTGTAACACTTCTATGCTCAAGAGCCATCTCATTATTCTGACGATACAGCTAGCAGCTGGTTGTTGTGTAGGTCCCATTCCCAGGTCTTGTTCTCTGGTTCCTGTTCTGATGTAATGGAGGGAGGGGCACACGCTTGGCAAGCTAGACAAAGCTACATGGCTTGGAAAACAGCTGAGTTTGAAACCACCCCAGGAGGAGGAAGCGCTAAATCGTTTGTGCTTTGTGTCCCCTAGCACCAGCAGTGTATTGTGTGAGTGTGGTGTGCGTTGTGGTGTGTGTGCAGTGTAGCTGTGTACATGTATCATGTATGGTGCTGTGTGCTGTATGTTGTGTGTGTGCAATGTGTATGTGAGGATGTTATGTGTACAAGTATGCTTGATGGCTGACTTGTGTCAATTGTGTAAGCTCGCGTATGTACCTGTGTGGGAGAGGCCAAAGGCATGCAGCACGCTATTCACTCTGGTAATGATCCATGTACCCAGATGTTAGAAGAGATATCATCATAGCCACCAGAAATCTTTAGTAATCCCCACCAGTAATCTGAAGTCCTCTCCACTAATTTCTAATAATCCTCGCCAGTAATCTCCCGTACTCTTCCTCAGGAGGGAAGACCAGTAGTGGGGGAGTGGGTCAACCCGTTTACTTCAGTGATGTCATCCATGTGATTGGCACCTGCTTTTGAGCAGTCATCATGTGATTTCTGTCAGAGCACGTTTCAGGATGCAAGGGCCAGACCATTGTAAAAGGCAGCAGGGAAGCTTTGTATTGAGCATCAAGGGCAATCAACATGAGGCAGCTGTGATCATCATCCTTTTCATCTTTGCTATTCTTGTTTGGGCAAGGAAATGGCAAATTGTTGGCAGAAATTGTTAGACTTGCTATTCTTTGTGCTGAAAGTGTCTGCGGTTAGCCAGATGGTAGTATGACTACTTACATGTACTCTGATGTGTGGAGCCTCTGTCCTACACCTTGTGTCTACATCCTGCTCTTTGTCTGGTTTGCCAATGGGCACCACATCTATCATTGTAGTCTGATTGATTGATTTCAGGCGCTGCTTGCCCCCCCCCCCCCCCCCCCCCCCCCCCCCGATGTCCATGGTATACACGGTATAAGCCCCTCTCTGCCTAGCTTCGCTGCACGCGTGTGTGTGACCATCACTAGACTGGATATGAGGCTATTGGGACGGGCAGTCCAATTGTCTGTTGCGTGTTGCCTCTGTTGCCTTGACGAATGATCCTGTCGGGAAGGCAGAATAGCAGAAATAATCGTGCATTTGACAATGAAAGGAGTTAATGCTGGATGGGTGGGGAGAATTGGCATGCCATCAAAGAGCTATTTAACTCACCATTCCTGATCCTCAAGGTCAGCCATCCAGCAGTAAACAAGCTTTTAGAGCTTATTCGCGGGTGGTAATTGGACCCCTGTTCAGTAACCTAGTCACTGGAATCCTTTTAGAGCAGATCATTGTGTAGTTAATGGTGGTAGGCCATCAGATTCCTTGTACGTACACTTGCGGTTCAAAGGAAACAACAATTTGTGATGTGTGCTGGGTCGTGTGCAACAAGGTTTGTGCTCTGCCTCTATTTAGCTTTGCTGGAATTCCAAAGGATATTTCCAAGAAGAGTCTGTTGGGCTCAACGGACCCTTAAGGTCACCACATCAGGGAGCAGCTGACAGGTGACTTGATCCATGATAGCTTCAAACCCAACTTGGAGTATTTTGGTTGGGAAAAGGAACCGACTAAGGATGCAGCCTGAGGGAGCTGCCCGAGGGAGCTGTCCAAGGGTGGATGCAGGATGGGAATCTGAGCTAGTGTGATTCTGTATTTGTGTACAGCAGTAGTGCCAGGGAATGTATCAGTGTAGGAGTAGGGCTGATTTGGCAGGACCTGGAGGTGATCAGTACTTCATGCCTGTGCCCGTCCGTGCTCACATCCTCACTTTCTGAGGCCCGTCTGTGGTACTGAGATTGCTCTGTTTCACTGTTTGCTGTGTAGGGATCAAGGTATCAGCTATTGACGGATTCTCTAGTATCTGTCACCATGGAAACTGGAGGGCAAAAAGATCATGTGATGCAAGCAGCATGGTGATGTAATGCCCTGCTGTTGCCATGGTGAAAGATGATACGTCTATACCATCAATGTGTGGCATTACAGGCTACATATTGTCTTATCACTTGTGTCTGTTATGTGTGTGGTCTGCGCAAAGTAGACATCAAACTCACTGTTCACAATCGGCATTAAAATGTGCATGACGCGTGATGTGAACCATCCTAATTGCGGCAAATTCTTGCACACAATGTCTAGAGCCCTGTGTGCATGCTCCACCAAACACTCGCCCATGGTGTGCTGGACCAGTGGGCACTGCTGGACCTCTTCCGCTACCCTGACTCGGTTCCTGTGGCTATATATGTGTGCGTACTTTTGGTGCGATGTTCTGTGTCCTCAGGTTGTGCTATGCTCAGTCACATTCTGATGACAGTCATGTGCATGGCATGCAACTGCTCCCATTCTGCACACACACTCGCTCAGGCTCGCCCCACGATGTTGTGCATTCTTCTGGTATTCTGCAAGCTGGTGCAGCCATGCATGCTGGCCCAACCAGAGCGTGGTACTAAGTATGGAAGCCCTATCTAGTTAGCACTACTGGGGTGGCTTCAAGTGTTGTTGTAGCGGACCCTGTGTTGACAGTGTCTGGTGACACCGAAGCCTCATGCTCACTTCCTGTAAACACACATAACACAATGTTAATTAGATATGTCACACTGAATATCTGTGCAGCATTCATCACATTTATAGGCTGTACTGGCTTCTGCCCTAGAGTTCCAATTGCCTAAATGGGCAGGGACGGCCCCTTATTACCACCTGCCCAAATGGGCAGGGAGATCCCCTAGAGTTCTGATTCCCACCACAAGTTTTGCTTCACCAGGACAGAAAATTTCTGAGAACATTTTGGCAGCGAAAATTTTAGTTCATGAGTGTATAGCTAAGCCAAAGGCCACAAGAAATGTACAGCTTTAGGTGCCCCGTTTTGCTCTTCAATAGTGGAATTGTGTATGTATCACAAACGAGGAAGATTGTGGTTAGTGAGTAGAATTAGGTTGTATTCTGCCGCTTGGTTTCCCTCCAAACTGATCTCGGGTGTGTATCAAAAGCCATAGGTTTGGGAATTTCCAGGTGAATTCCAACTTCCATATTCAGAACAGCTTTGGCTGCAGCTGCTGAAAACCCTTGGGCTGATTTTTATAGAATCAAGTTCTCTGGTTTCATTGGGTATTATACTGGACTGTAACCATAGTAACCAGGGCTTCTTTGATAGTCAGGATGGTGTGTGGTGGTCTGCTCTGTAGCTTCACAGAGCTGGAGTGCAGTGGAGTGCTTTCATCCAGCCTCACAGGAAACCTGGTGACCACTATGTTGGTCAAGCAGAGATCCTTGGTACACATCAGGTTGTCATGTTCCTGTAAGTTCAATTCTAGTTCAATTCTGATGGCCCTTTTCACCTGGTGCATGTACTTCCATTTGCGAATTGGATGTCTGCACTTTAACACTGTCCCTAAGTGGCTCTTTCTTGCATCACTCTGATTAGCAGCTGCTAAATTTGATTTAACGCCTTCAGCTCTCTGTGTCTAGTTCCAGCCCTGTCCCCAGGCCGTCTCCACGAAATTCCCAAACCTTTATTTTGATCGGCTCAAAGTTCAAGTATGCAGCTAAAACCGAGCTAGAGAGAGGGCCTGGGAACAAGGCTGATATAGATAGCTCTCCTAGACTTGTCATAGATACAGGAAATGTGTTCTCGTATTGTGTGCTACTTTGCGGCACATGATCAATTTGACCATATTAATTTTGGCCCCCAGACTTGATCCACCAGAGGGCTACATTTGGCCCCCAGTGCTTTTGTCACACTGTCGAATATACGCTTACAATCGTGTATATGTCATACTGCATAGCAGCATATTTTGTGGTCGAGTATTGAAATATATTGACGATTTCCGCATACAAAGTCAGTTGTAGGAGATGTGGTCACATGTCAGGTCATGCAACCCCTTGTCATGAACTAAAATTTGTGAGAATTTGTGCTTGCCAAATTTTCCACTCTGCATGCATATCAGTACATTAACAATGCTTGAATACCTCCCAATTATTGATGGCTATTCCAATTGATGCTCACCCTCCAGCGTTCCAGTGCCAGCAGCCTGCAATCCAATGGGTCCCTCCCGCGAGACTCCACATCCTCTCCCTCTGCTGTTTCCCCCCTCCCGGACGGTTGGTCCGAGCACAAGACAAGCGATGGCCGCTGCTACTATCACAGTACCCTTACAGGGGAATCTTCATGGACACGCCCCCTCGAGGCTTCCCCCAGCCCCACCTCCACTTCCGACACTAATGCCCTTCTGGAGGTAACACAGTTGTGATGCTGTTCATTGTTGTGGCACAGACATACAAGACCATGTGAATAACAGCCAATCCCATATTGAGCCATCAATACATTAAGATTCTCTCCCTCCTCTCTTCTCTTCTTCCTCCCTCCCTCCCTCCCTCCCTCCCTCCCTCCCTCCCTCCCTCCCTCCCTCCCCCACTCCCTCCCTCGCCCCTCTCAGCGGGTAGCCCCTAGTGGTTGGACAAAGGAGATAAACACCTTCACGAGCACACCTATATACACCAACTGTCACAATGGAGAACGTTGGGCTCTGGCTAGAGATGGTTCCGGAAACTACTATTATTACAACATGGCCAATTCCTCGTTGACCGTAGGGGAGCTGCCAGCTATTGTGAGTGTGTGTACCTCTGCCCCCCCCCCCCCCCCCCCCCCACCACCACCTCCTTCAAAGATATCCAGGGATGTGATGTACTCTTCTTGTTGCAATCCACTTGTATGACATTCACTAAGAGTTGTGTCAGCAGTTTTCTTGGATGCTCTTCCTTCAGTGAATGAATACCATCAACTGATTTTCTCCCTCCCTCCTCCCTCCCTCCTCCCTCCCTCCCTCCCTCCCTCCCTCCCTCCCTCCCTCCCTCCCTCCCTCCCTCCCTCCCTCCCTCCCTCCCTCCCTCCCTTCCTCCTCCATCCCTCCCCCTTCCTCCCTCCTTCCCTCTCTCTCCCTCCCTCCCTCCCTCCCTCCCTCCCTCCCTCCCTCCCTGCCTCCTCCCTCCCTCCCTCCCTCCCTCCCTCCCTCCTCCCTCCCCCTCCCTCCGTCCCTCCCACCCTTCCCTCCTGTTCCTTCTTCCGCAGCTCCCATCTCGCACCGTCTCAGAACCTGCCAATAGCCACAACAATATCTATGATAGACTAAGCCCTCCCTCAACTGGAGACAGTGAGGTACGTCTATCTGATCAAAAGCTTGTCTTGTGTGGGCCATTCTCAGACCAAACCAAACCAGAAAAAGCTTGTCTTGTGTGGGCCATTTTCTCAGACTGTTAGTTAATTACACTACAGTGTTGTTATGGTGGTAGGACCATCTTCCCCTTCTCTAGTGTTCCATGTGATGTCATCAGTCGCTATTAGTGTTCGGTATGTAGTATTTTTGTTAAGGTACTTTAACCCGCCAGTTTCTGGTCTCGTAATGTATGGCTACATGATATTGATACCAGCTTTTTGATATGGGTATGCGTAATCTGATGTATGGTCAACAGTTACGAGCGTCTGATGAAAGCTGACTTTGTCCGGACATAGTGACTGTATACTTTTGCAAAATTATCGCGAGGCCTGTAGATGACATTAGTTGCAGCTTAGACGGCTATACAGGAGGTAGCTGTGCGTGGCCCTGTGGTATATACAGGAGGTAGCTGTGCGTGGCCCTGTGGTATATACAGGAGGTAGCTGTGCGTGGCCCTGTGGTATATGCAGGAGGTAGCTGTGTGTGGCCCTGTGGTATATACAGGAGGTAGCTGTGCGTGGCCCTGTGGTATATACAGGAGGTAGCTGTGTGCCTAATAACGAATATTTTTATAATGACATTCCTTGAATAGGAAGTGCGCTTCAATTAGAATTATAGCTTTTTCCACTCCGTAGGATCGAAAATGGCTGAGTGAAAACTGCAGCGCTTAACAGCGAGTACCTGGGACGAGAGTTGAACATGCGCCTAACAGCGAATATGCGCCTATAAGTGAGCTGCGCCTAATAACGCGCGACTACTGTATTGCGGTTGTATTACCTTCTAATGGGCATGAGGCAGTGTTTGCAATTAAGTAGCTTCCTGCTTGTCTTCAATAAGCGACTGGTTATTTCATTCAGCTGACAAAATTAGGCAATTAGGAAGTATTCCAAGTATTCCAGCAACAACTGACCGGCTTCTTTCCTGGTGTGCTTGTACCCCTGCTCCCATTACTATGACAATATCAGGATGGAATTTGGTGTAGGATGACTTGTGCTGGTTTAATTGTGTTGACACACCTTACATGATCACCCGTGGTTGTCACATGATCATCTGTGGTTGTAACATGATCACCTGTGATTGTCATGTGATCATTGTGGTTTTTAGACAATCACATGTTATGACCTGTGGGTAAGGTACTTATGGTGATCACCTCACCTTGGCAACAAAGACTCCCACTGTTTATGTTTCAGAGGAGTGTGGGTTTATTGAATGACACAGTGCTGGATATCTGAATAAGGTCTGGTATCGGATATGCCCACAAGCCTTCCTACCCACCCCTACATGGGAGGCTAGTAATAGTGCACACTGTCTGCATTCCTGTGGTTGCCACTATTGTCCCCATTGAGTGGTGATGCCAATGAATGTACTCTTGTAAGAACAGTGGAGTGGGCTGTCTGGATTGGCTGCACTTTGTTCCTGCAACACTACATTGTTATAGCCCTCACATGTACCCACACACTCCTCGCACACCTCCACACCCTCACACACATCCACACCCTCACACACCACATCCTCCTCACACACCACATCCTCACACCTCCACACCCTCACACACCTCCACACACCTCCACACACTCCTCACACACCACACACTCCTCACACACCACATCCTCACACCTCCACACCCTCACACACCTCCACACACTCCTCACACACCACACACTCCTCACACCTCCACACCCTTGCACACCTCCACACCCTCACACACCACACCCTCACATACCTCCACCTCCACACCCTCCTCACACACGTACCACCTCCACACCCTCACACCTCCACACCCTCCTCACACACCACCCTCCTCACACACCTCCACACCCTCATACCCTGTGCATTTCAACACTCCCTCATCGTTACATAAACCTCATGTGCCCATATCACACCCCCCCTCACACACTCACACTGCACACCCTCACAGCCAATGCGAGCAAGGACTTCCTCAGACCCTAAGGCACTGGATGAGAACCCCTCACCCAAACACCAAGCTCACCGCTCCTCCCAACCTGTCGCTGCCCTCACCTCTCAGCTGGAGATGTTTGCTTCCTCCCTGTCTGTGCTGGTAGGCAGGACCCACTGTGTTTCTGCTATGATGTCACTATGATGTAATTGATGTCATGGAGTACTCGAGTAGCAGTGACCAACGAAGCAGCTGCCTACTTGGTTTTAACTTCAGACAGTTACAACAATTTTTCTTTCTGCAGAAGAAGCATGGCTACCTACAGAGGAAGAGGCTGTATGATGCTCAGGGGAAAAAGTGAGTGCATGTGTCTGGGCAGTTCCGTCATGATAGTATACTAGTATATCAGAATAATGTCTGGAGTCTGTATGAGGTCCTGGTAATGTACACACACTTCTCACCTAATTCCCACCTCCCCCTCCCTCTCTCCATCCCTCCCTCCCTTCCTTCCTCCATCCCTCCCTCCATCCCCCCTCCCTCTCCACCTCCCCTCCCTCTCTCCATCCCTCCCTCCCTTCCTCCCTCCCTCCCTCCCTCCCTCCCTCATCCCTCCCTCCCTCCCTCCCTCCCTCCCTCCCTCCCTCCCTCCCTCCCTCCCTCCCTCCCTCCCTCCCTCCCTCCCTCCCTCCTCCCTCCCTCCCCCTTCCTCTCTTCTCCCTTCCTCTCTTCCTTGCACAGGGCAAATCGTAGCTGGCAGAAGCTCTATGTAGTCCTTCAGGACTCTCAGCTGTTTTTCTACACTGACCACAAAGTGGTCAAGGAGCAGCCTGGGGGAAAACCTCTGGTCATCTTCCCCCTCCTCCAAGCTAGTGTCTCCCAGTATAACAAGGAGAAGAAGAAGAATGTATTCCAGGTATGATATGGCATTCTGATCTTTCAGCACATGTGTCCGAAGACCAGTCGTCTCTTATGTTCTTATAAGTTTAGGCTAGTTCTCTGTAGAAAGTAGAAGATGTAGGTTAAAAGTGATATCTTAGTAACGTTCCATAGCCTTCTTTATACCCCCCTCCTCTCTCCCTCTTTGCTCCTCCTCCTCCTCTTCCTCCTCTTCCTCCTCCTCCCCTTCCTCCTCATCTTCCTCTTCCCCTTCCTCTGTCTCACCTCCTCTTCCCTTCCATCCTCTCTTCCCCCCTCCTCTTCCCTTCCATCCTCTCTTCCCCCCTCCTCTTCCCTTCTCCTCCTTTCCTCCTCCTTCCCTCCTGCTTCTGTCCTTCCCCTTCCTCCTCCTCCTTCCCTCCTCCTGTCCTCCTCCTTCCCTCCTCCTGTCCTCCTCCTCCCCTTCCTCCTCTGCAGGTAAGCTCTTCATTTGGGGAGCAGTTTCTTCTGCAAGCAGAAACATCACCGCTCATGAACGACTGGTACTCCACAATCCAGACTGCTATTGACCGGGCTGTAAGTTGGGTTGGGACCTGCTTGAACCATAATAAGTATAGCCTCGTTCCCACGCGGCCTGGGAACGAGGCAATATTAAGGACAGATTGACTGATAACTAGATCACAGAAACAATGCTCGTATGCTCTCTTTGAGATTGCTCAGTGTTTTAGTGCAGCTGCTTCTGGCATCCACACTCACATCATTGCATATCACTCCCTCATGCCCTCACTCCCTTCCCCACCCCCTCACCCCTTCACTTCCTCACCTCACCCCTTCACCTCCTCACCCCCTCACTTCCTCCCCCACCCCCTCTCTTCCCCCACTTCCTCACCCCCTCACTCCTTCACTTCCTCACTTCCTCCCCCATCTTCCTCACCCCCTCACCCCTTCACTTGCGCCACCCCCTCACTCCTTCACTTCCTCACTCCCTCACTTCCTCCCCCATCTTCCTCACCTCCTCACCCCTTCACTTGCGCACCCTGTCACTTCCTCCCCATCTTCCTCACCCCCTCACCCCTTCACTTGCGCACCCTGTCACTTCCTCCCCCATCTTCCTCACCCCCTCACTCCTGCACAGAATCAGGACTTCAAGGAGCACCCTGAGAGGTACAAAGGTCTCGAACAGTCATTGCAAGAGGGAGATGGGGAAAGTTCCCCAAAACTTGCATCAAGATTGTCTGGGCACAAGAGGAAAGAGTCAAGTAAGGGCCTCTTCAGGCACAGCAGTGTTGCTTCAGGTGAATTGGTGGGCCTCCTGGAGTGAAGTTCATGTCTTGGGGGTTAAAGGTGAAAGGTGATTGTTTCACCTTTGACTTCTGTGACATGAGCAGCTTGTATATGTACAATTAGGGGTTAACATCTCTACCTCTCCATGTGCCATCACACGCACACACACACACACACACACACACACACACACACACACACACACACACACACACACACACACACACACACACACACACACATACACATTACAGAGGATTTCAATCTTGATCAAGACGAATATGACCCAATGGATGACACAGAAATCAGTGCAGCTGATAAGAGTGGTAAGTTCATAAGGTCATAGCAATGGGATTTTTGATAGGATTGCTGGTTCATGGTTCACCCTCCACCCCTCCACCCCTCCCTCCCTCCTCCCTCCCTCCTCCCTTCCTTCCTCCCTCCCTCCCTCCCTCCCTTCCTCCCTCCTCCCTTCCTTCCCTCTTGAATGCAGTTCGCATCCGTAGCAGATTGAAGAAGCTGATGGCTAAAAGACCCCAGCTGGATACACTCAAAAAGAGTGGCACATATATTGGTACACACACACACACACACACACACACACACACACACACACACACACACACACACACACACACACACACACGTACACCCATGTGCACACACCTGTCTACCTCCTTGTTCCTCCCTCCTCCTTCAGACCCCACGTTTGGCTGTGAACTGGGGAAGCTATATGAACGAGAGAAGTCCACTATACCACGTTTCCTCACTCACTTTATGGAGCATATTGAGCAGCATGGACTCAGCGTCGTCGGGATATACAGACTCTCTGGGAATGCTGCGTCTGTGCAGAAGCTGAGGTTCCAGGTGGAGCAAGGTACATGGGCACCGTCGTTGCTCTGTGTTAGCGCCATCTGCTCGCTCTTTGAGTCTGTTGTAGGACCACTTTATGAATTTGGCACTGCATCCTGTGTGCACCAATGTATTGGCTCTCTGAAAAACACTGGTTCAGAAACAGCCTGATTTCAAAGTTCAAGCAGTCCCACAACAAACTTGAATGGGCAAGTGGATAGTTTCAGCGCGGAGCAACTTTGACGGTGACAGACATCTGTCAAGAGACCCGTTCTATGTACATGGAATCTCTGTCGAGGGACCCACTGTCAAGGGACCCATGTTGCATACCCATGATCTGTGCTACACAACCCATGTCATGTGACTGACCTCTTTCCCCTCTCCTTCACATGTCCACAGATCAGGTCGATCTCGATGACCCCCAGTGGGCTGACATCAATATCGTGACTGGCTGTTTGAAGCTCTTCCTCAGAGAGCTTCCCGACTCTGTCATTCCGATGAAAACCTTCAGGTCGTTCATTGAGGCAGCAAGTAAGGAGTAAATCGGTTTCACTGTATATCGAAAACTGTTTGAAATATCTGTTTCTTTCTTGCCTCTCTCCCTTCGTCCTTCTGCTCTACCTCCCTCCACCCTCCCCTCTACCTCCCTCCACCGTCCCCTCTACCTCCCTCCACCCTCCCTTCTACCTCCCTCCCACTCTCCCCTCTGCTTCCCTCCCTACCCTCTGTCTCCATCCCTACCCTCTGCTTCCCTCCCTACCCTCTGCTTCCCTCCCTACCCTCTGCTTCCCTCCCTACCCTCTGCTTCTCTCCCTACCCTCTGCTTCCCTCCCTACCCTCTGCTTCCCTCCCTACCCTCTGTCTCCATCCCTACCCTCTGCTTCCCTCCCTACCCTCTGTCTCCATCCCTACCCTCTGCTTCCCTCCGTACCCTCTGTCTCCATCCCTACCCTCTGCTTCTCTCCCTACCCTCTGTCTCCATCCCTACCCTCTGCTTCTCTCCCTACCCTCTGCCTCTCTCCCTCCCCCTCATCCTCCTCCCCCAGGACTGGGTACGCATGCTCAGAGGATAGCAGCCATTGCAGCACGTGTAAAGGAACTTCCTGTTCCCAACTACCACATGCTGAAGGCCCTCGTTCTCCATTTCAGAAAGTTAGTGTACTGAAGTCTATACTTGGGCCATTGCCATTTCTGGCGATAAATATGTGATGCGTTTTGTATCATACGCGTTTCTCCCCCCACACGCATATACACAGAGTTGTGGAACAAGGTCACATTAACAAGATGCAAGCTACGAACGTTGCCATTGTCTTTGGACCGACGCTAATGCGCTCAAACGAGGGAAACTCACTTGAGATTGCTGCTCTACTGCCAGTACAAAATGGCATCGTTGAACTTATGATAAAGGAATTTGAGACCATCTTCCGAAAGTGACCCATTTATATCTATACTGCACAAATAGTTGTTTTTGTTTGTTGTTCTGTTCCGAGCTGTAGAGTTTACAGTACTATGATCATGTTTACATGTACCTCTGTGTGATGGTTTGTGATTTATCTGATTGATAATAACTAGCACTTGCACTTCCAAATCCAGGATGATTTTCAAGATGCAGGTACCCATAATAGTCTATAGCCTCATTCCCATGCGGCTGATCGAAGCCTGGGAACAAGGCTACAATAGTCCTGCACACAACTTGGGCTAGTATAGTCTAGCCACTAGCCCCTCTCCGCCCGGCCGGTCAAGCGCGCGCGCAGCGAAGCCGCTTGACCGGCCGGGCGGAGAGGGGCTAGTAGTGTCCAAAAAGCTCCACTTGAGCTAGTAGTATGACCTTGGGCTAGCATTCTTCTTGCAGCAATACCCTAAAACTATAATTGGACACCCATTGGGCTAGGGTGGTGGCACTGTATGGTGGACAGTTATTTGTTGCGGGCTAGTGGGATCCTCTGCTGTGGTTGGAGGATGGGTACACTGGGCAGTAGGCATATGCAGGGGACTAGCTAGCAGTGGGGACCATGCAGCTACAGGTTTTTTGTTTTGAGGGCAGGAAGACATACATGTAGAGACCATGGAGGTTTGTCCGTAGATGCCCATTCATCACTTACGTATCCCATGCATGGTAGTACATACCATGGTAGAAATCGTGTAAATAGCTCATCAGCATTATGCTTCCAAGCAAGCAATGATCAATGGTTCAGTGGTAGAATTCTCGCCGGGGTTTGTAAACACATGCAGTCAGACGCTCTATAGACACATGATACCATAACAGCTAGCTTTGCTGCACTAACAACCAAGCCAGCACTGATGGTTCAGTGGTAGAATTCTCGCCTGCCACGCGGGAGGCCCGGGTTCGATTCCCGGTCAGTGCAACTTTTTTTTCGAAGAGCAACATTGCTGCGGTTGTTGATCCAGTGCGTTACATGAATAACAGGTTCCTGGCTAATGTTGATAATAGTATCACTAGTCCACTTTTGCATTTGTCATGTGAGGAGAGGTGGTAGTTCACTCTGAGTGATCATGAGTCCAAGGTGGGTGGATGCATCCTATATATCTGCTCACAGTATGATTGCTAGAATAGTTATTTCGCAACGCTTTTTTGCGCCATTAGGTTACTTGTTGATCATCAAAACACTCAAAGATGAATGGTATGTTGAGGTTAGGATAATGTACTAACAGTATGTCTCAGAAGATTCACTGGCTTTCATCTTGAAGCTGAAACTGTTATGGATATTGCACTATGTATTAACTTCTACTTATGAGAGTTTTAGTCTTAGACTTGTGGCTGTCTTTCCGTGGAACACACCAGCCCAAACTCTGCCTGAAGTGTCAGTAAAGTCACCTTTTCCCTCCATTCTGGTGAAACACAGACATAATCATCGTTTGAAATGTCCAGCCATTTTTCATGACCTCACCTGTTATGGCCAAATTGGCCAGTATAACTGGATCCATCCGGCCACGAGTACGTGCCCGTTCCATGATACTCATTCTCAGCAAACTCTCCCTGCAGTGTACATGTACAACATATACACAATGATGCCCACATAGTTTAGTATTAATTAACTCTACATTGGAGGTCTGTCTTTCAGGATGCTGTTTATTTCAACAGGTGTGCACTCGGTCATCTAAGTACATTTGTAACTCCACTCATTAAATCAACTTGCTCAGGCAATTGTTAACCTGTTCTAGCTGAAAATTGGTCTTGAACATGAGGTCCTACACAAATGAGAGAACTGGTTTGATTGAATAGAATTCGAAGGGACACACCCTGCCCCAAGGGCTTTCCACAGCAAAGCACAGACACAGCCATGCCATTTCCTCCCTCTGTCCCACCCCCAAGGACAATGCCGGAATTGACATCATGAAATTGAAAGTCTCATATCCTCATTGGTTTAAAAGGGTTAAACAGCTGCTGAAATGCCTGTAACAATACGGAAGAATCTCCAAAGTTTCATGCATAACTCCAGGTGACCTCTTAGTCGATGTTACCTTGTATACTGCTCCTGAAGGATACTTCATTTCACCTGTGGAAATATAAACCATTTCAAATAGCCTTCACTCTTTGTCTAAAACAATGTACGTACCTCTCCCGCTCATCTTGTCTCCAATCCACTGCCCAGTATACGTCATCCCATCAGCCGATTGGTGGGTCCCCGTTCCATTCCTCTCTATTTGGCCTGGACTGGTCTCAGTGTATTTACCCTCTGAATAATGTGACAATTTGCATTACAATTGATATTTCTATATCATCATCAGCTATTTCTTACCATATCTTTCTCCATTAGGGAAAACGTAAGTGCCAGATTGTGTTGCAGGAGTTGCAGCTGCAAAGGGTTGTTGGAGTATGATAGGCATTGCCATGCAAGTTATGTTGCAATACAGTTAGGGCCTGTGATCCGGAGGGAATCAGTTCACCTTGTTGCTTTCCTTTTCTCGAACCTTTTCCTGGAAAAAAAAAAAGCTGCACGGTAAAGTAGCTAGTCTGTGTGACTATCAGGTCCCTAATAGACCTAGTAGTGCTATAGGAGACTGTGGCTGAACAAAATGGCAATGCACGTGGGCCAGACTCTCACATACATGGTGTGGCCAGCAAGTCAATACTAGCCTCTTGCCCAGACCTTCTCACCAGTGTTTGATAGTACTGCAAGCGACAACGCAGGGGTGAGAAGGCTTGGGTACGAGGCTAGCCGCTACTCTCTGCGCAATTTAGGTGCGCACCAAATAGAATACCCTCTGTTTGCAGTATTATAATTGCATGTAACGGTTTATGACACTGGCAAGACTGATACTCTAGGCTGCAACAGGTTTTGGTCATACTGTACCTGATGGCATTCTTCGATTGGTGTGTGGACTTCCACCACAGAAAATATAAATTATGCGCATGCACTAGCTATAGTTGTTATCGTTTCCATAGCAACCAAACGCATGCGCGTGAACTCCGTTCTGCGCCCGCCCCCGCACAAGAGCCGATTGCATGTATTGTGTCATAGGTGATATAAACCGGAGGTTTATGATTGTGTGTTCTCTTTGTGTTTCCTCAAATGTTCATCAAAGCATGGCAGCCGACAAATGCACCAGTTTCTTAACTCAGTGTTAAAATGAATGTCCACTCACACACACATACCTACATTGTGTAGCTAATAAAATTTTGTTGTGAAGCTACTTGCTGCAGTCCTGGAGCTCAATGTCCTGGTCTTTGAATGAGCAATATTCTGAGCCTTCCATATCAGAATCTGAATCGCTGTGAATAAGCCGGGCTGGGAGCTCATTATCATCCAAGGGATTTGGCGACTTCGAGGGAGTTTTATTTCGCATAACTGCAGCCTTGATTCTAGGTACAAAATAAGCTACCACGTAGCCAACCATGTAGATAATTGGTATATAGATCAGTACAAGCTGGATTGAACTGACTACCTCTATGATGTGCTGAAAGTTCATACCAGATGAAGCTCGTGTGTAATTGTAGAGTGTCAGTCCATTGATGGTGGCGAGGTTGACGAATATGAGGGTGTCAAGAACATTGTGCCACTGTTTTTTGTAGGGCTGTGCTAAAGAGTGAAGACCTAGAATCACAATAAGTTGTATCTCAAGAATAGTGTAAAACTTACTGGGATCATTTGTAGAAATGAAAGAAGCCATCAGTACAAAGCGGTAAACAAAATACAAACCAGCAAAGAAGCGACAGTTGTCCTTATAACAGCTCTGGAATGAGTCAAGCAGTGGCTTCATTTTTGAAAGTGGGACAAACTTTGAAATATAGTGAGTATATTTTGATTCATCAAGCTTGAACAGTGCTAAGACTTTGTAGCACACTGGGTAAATGAGCAGCAAGATGGGAGGGAGAGCTACAATGATAATGAGGCAAAACAAAGCTGGGATTGCATAAGGAAGATGTTCCTTGTGGAAATATACTATATTACCCTGGCGAAATACTACATTGCGGTTGTATACGTGACCCCTTGAACTCAAATCGGTGTGTTCAAGGATATAGAAAGAAACTTTGGTGCACTGGGCATAGCACATTATCAGGAAAGCTGAAAGGCCGTGAATGACTGAGCTCTTTACTGTGCTCACCTTAAATGATGGGCACCAGCGATAGACATTGCAGGAATTCATAATGAAGATGGTCACAAGCACGAGAAGCAGGGCATAAGCTACTGTCACATACTTGAACGCTAGCACATCTAGTGTCGTTGCACCCTCCCACAAGCAGAAAGAAAGGGCATTAGTGCTGAAGAAGTCGAGGTTGAACAACCTGTAAATAAACCTGTGGGCCTTTGTAAACACGTAGACTTTATATGGGAACCAAATGAATCCATCGGCTGTGATTTGTAGTGAGTCCATGGCCTGGGCGAAAAAGATAAATCCATTGGTTGCACCGGATGTGAAACTGATGTTGAAGATCATTACAATCACAAAGATCACTGTGAGAGGCAGCAATTCGGACAGGATGTACAGTAGCCATCCAACCTTACAGACGTCATTGTTTCCACAGTTTAAGTTTTCGCTGTGATAATGCGCAGAGGAGCCATTTCTGCACTCACCACACAGAATGCCAGTTCGATAGGATCCACATACAAATGCGTCCAAAACCTCCCGTGAAGCATTTGGGGGAAGAAGGTACTGCGCTGAATGTTCCTGTTCCCAGAAACAAAACCCGTAAGGACAATATGCTGTGAGGAGTCCATATTCAGTTTCATTGCTATCGTACCCTATCCAGTATCCGTAATGAATGTATGCCTGATAGAGAGTGTCATTGCATCTATGCAGTCCAAAGTAGGAGAAGTTCGAGTTGATTGAACAAATGCACTCTGGCAAATCAAAATCAAAGCGGCTGTCATTACTCAGAATGTAGCCAGGCGGACATTGCTGTATGCGTACTCCAAGGGAGAGAGAAACTTCACGAAAACCTACTTCAGAAAGAACAAGCTGGCCTGTGTCATTTGGATTCCCATACAACTCTACTCTCTTAGCTGATATGTAAGAGTAGGCCCAATCAATGTCCATTTTTGAATTATTGGGGCGTTTGACAACCACGTTGTACACTGCTGGCACTTCATGATTGAAATCATCTTCAATTGCAATAGGGAGCTCAAATTCTTTACCTGGTACCACCTCAAGCGGAATGGGATAGCTTTGATTGACAACAACATTTCCACCACAAGTAGAGATTTCATTTCCATGTTTACAAACACTTTGTGAGTAGGTGAAAGTACCAATGCAGTCAAAAGCTCTTTTGATTTTCTGCTCTCCGGTCCAGGAAGGATTTGTGGGGCAATGGCGGAGACATGGAGCCATGGAAGTTGCATAAATGGAACACCCATATTGGTTATGATTAAAATATGATTGATATGCAATCTGATTGGCAGTGAAATGAAAAGTGACATTTCTTTCGTGTACAAGTCGTTTTGAACCAATGTATTGAATGAAGCAGCTGTGGGACGAAAAGTAATCATGCTTGTTGATAGAGAACACATATATGGCTCCTCCCCAGTGTAGAGCTGAATTATTGGCAAATTTGATCTGAGAATTGTCATCGACTTGAATTGAGGAGAAGCCCATAAGAGCCACAGCTCCACCATCAAAGCCAGTGTTGTTCATAAAGGTTACGTTCACACCTGCAGCAAATTCTAGGATGCTTGATGTAATGTACATTGCTGTGCCATTGTTATCTTCAAAACACAGTGATCCTTTGAACAGAATTCTGTGTCCTACTGCTAGAAATGCTCCCTTGCCAATTTTAAATTGCTTCCAATAGTTTGACCCGTTGAGCTTGTGCTTAATCACCCAGTTTGAACTAAACACGCAGTTCTCAAACACTGGAACTGGCAAAAACCCAGTAGAGAGTGTATCCCACACGTGTGGTGATACATCCACAGCAGAGCCATATCTAGCTTTGTTTTGCTTCCAAGTACAGTTTAGGAATACGATTGTGTTGTTTAAATTGCAATAAATTTCCTTTACCTGACTTGAGTAGAATTCTACACCACCACCATGCTCCGCCGTGTTATTGGTAAAGTTGCAGTGCTGGAACGTTACTGAATTATTTCGAGGTGGGTTCTCCTTGAAGAACAAGTAACCGATATCAGCACCACCACCACCAAACTTGTAGCAGATGTTGGCCTTAAAGGTTGAGTTATGGATGGTGATAGTGTTGTTCAGTGGAGAGTCTTGGAATGCAACGTACAGACCACCACCCCAGATGGCTGAATTTCCCTGAAAGACACAGTTTGATACATTAACAGTGTTATTTGTTGCCGCTCCTTTCACGAAGACACAGAGCCCTCCTCCTCTTCCAAGTCCTTGAAAATCTGTCCCTTTCGCATGCACAAAACCTGTGTTATCAGGGTTGAGGGTGCTTGCATTGTTGTGTAGAAAGTGACAGTTCCTAAATGTGTATGTGATATTGCTGCTTAATCTCTGTTTGTGCACAGACAACCAGTTGCAATTGTAATGTCCAGGAGTACAGTAGGTGAACTCTACATACACTCCACCACCACCTGGGTAGGTTAGCACTTCTGATTCTGGCACTCTGTTCCATTCAAAGGTTGAGTTCTCAACATTCACAATTCCATTGGTATCAAAGAAGGCCATTCCATTCCCCTTGCTGTGTGTAACCGAAATGTTTATAACATTGACGTCTGTGCAATTCAGTATGTAGATGCTGCTTCGGAACAATACAGTTGAGTCACCAGTTTCACAGTTTGCAGTTGTGCTATTGTGCAAGGCACCACAATACTGAAATGTCAAATTGGTTAGCGTGAGGTTCTCTACTGCAATAAATGCTAGTCCAGAGCCTGCACTTGTATTCGATGGAAGACAAGATATTGTGGTATTTCCATCAAGACCAACGATTCCAATATACTTCTTTGTTTTGAATGTGACTAGTGTGGCCAGCTTGAGTTCACTGGTGTTGAATTGAATCAGTGTCGAATCATTCACCAGGTCAGGGACATCGTCCAGGGAGTAACAGCCGGGAGGTAGCAATGAGTTTTTTTCC
Organism: Axinella damicornis; assembly: GCA_963931865.1. Classification (NCBI taxonomy): domain Eukaryota; kingdom Metazoa; phylum Porifera; class Demospongiae; order Axinellida; family Axinellidae; genus Axinella; species Axinella damicornis. The sequence continues at coordinate 1,167,926 of OZ007516.1, read as the reverse complement.
AGGTCAGTTTCAGATGCCACACAGACTGTGTACTCATAGCTGGCTACTGCAGTACAGCCAACAGCGACTACAACGAAAGCAAATAATAATGGAAGGTTCAGCCTCATTCTCCAGCCATTTGGGTATAATGAGATTAAACTTCTCAAGCAGAGAATATCATGTTGCCTCCAGAGAATACTTAAAATGAAACTGAAACAAACTTTGGGACTAGCTAGGACACAAAACAGGATACACTGCACCACTAACATTGATAAGGGAAGGTTTATTTACAAATAGAGTAACTGAGTTCCCAAAAGAAAATAATGTTGACGCAACATATAATTGAAGATAACTTTCTATTGTGAAGGTGGTTGATAATTAAGCCAGTAGCTTCGTTCCCAGTCCTTCTCACCCAGCATTAATTTTGTTGCTTGCAGTACAAGCAGGATGAGAAGGCCTGGGAATGAGGCTAAGGCTCACCCCTGTGCAGCAATGAAAAATTATATGGATTGTAATCTTCTAATTTTTAATTTTATGGACAGTTGGAACGCAATAGACTGTTGGCAATCATAATTTCAGTTACAGGCAATTACATGCACATAATTATAAGTAGATGTAGCATGCTTTTGCAATAATTGGTAAGAAGTTCCTTGCTGAGCCATGCAGCAACTTAAAAGTCATCAGTTGAAGGGCACCAGTGGTTTCTGTACTATAGCTCATGCATGATATCAATAATAACAAGCCTATAAGTGAGCCTGTTAAGGGAACAAGGCTACTATTAATTTTGACAAACAAAATACCTCCCAGAACCTATAGCTAGCTTGTTACATTATGGAGGACTTACAAAGTTAATTTTAATAATGGCATCTGTCGATTTACAATAATTAATGCGGTTGAATCTAACCGTAGACATTAATCACCCCGTGTTTATCAATTAATGCACACTCATCATGCATAATATTGTGTGCAATATACTATAATCTTGCATTAAAACCAACACCACCCATGCAAGTATCTCTGCATCTCCTGCTGGTAGCTACTTCTCATGCCCCACCAAGTGTGTGACATTCTCCATCTATCATTAACTTGTACTTTATCAAAAATTTAACTTTTGTTACACATGAGAATTGGCTATGCTGTGAACATTCACTCTGTCTGTTGAGCAAAGTCCACAAACGTCCTCACTAGTTCTGCAGCAAAGGGAGGCTGAGGACAGAAAAAAGAGTTATGAAGAATAGCAACTAGATGGTTGTAAATGAGCTTGCCACACCTTAGTTCCAGCTATGGTACTAACATGATCTCTAAATGTTCCACCACAGTGCACATCTTCACCTTGTTGCTGCATGGACAGAATGATGAGATTGGTCACAGGCTTGGAGTACCAAACCAATCAATGATGCATCGCTCTGGGGCTTATACGCCTCGGCTCACTTCTATGTCGGAGAAGAATTCATCCAGCTCAAGATCTGAGAAGTTGAGAGCACTGCGTGCAATCTCCCTGGCACGAGTTGAAATCACACCAGCACCTTCCTTCTCCCGCCCCTTTTGTCGCCTCCTAGCAAGCCATTTCAGCTCCAGTTCCATTGCTAGGGACTAGACAATGTAAGAAAAATGTTATGAAGATCAAATTAAACATCCTATGTACCTGCAAGCAAATGAACCTTGGTGAACTGTTCAAACTCCTGCACTAGTTTCTCCTTCACTCTGAGCTGTGTTCCCAGCTGTGAAAGTTTTTCTGCATGCTCCTGGTTCAACGTGTCGAGTTTGACTTGAAAAGCCAGCTTCGTTTGCGTAGTAAGGTGCTTCTTTCTGTTACAGTCTTCTTCACAGGTGGAAAGTTGACGAAGCTGGAAATGAGTCAATAGTTCAGAATGATGACATCTTTCATTCTGTATCATATAAATGTAAGGATATATGCAAGGGCCTACTGTGTGAGCTAGTTCTTCCTGGCATTCACTGAGCATCCCCATTAGCTTTTCTTTCTCGGCTTTTTGCCTGTTTAGTTGCAGGCGCAGCGACTCCACCTAAAGTACAATGGTAGAGAATTTCAATTCCTAATCATTGATAATAGAGAGATGCATGGATTGGCTTGTCATTCACCTTGAGTTTGTTTTCTTCACCTGATTCACCCTGAGTTTTAACTTCAGTGGCCAGAGTGTGCTGAGATGGACCAGACAAAAGGAACCAAATGGTGATGGCCTAAGGCGTGTATTATCTACAATGATCTCAACGTCCAAATGTACAAATGATGCACCATCTTCTCTTGCTCTTTAGAAATGTCGTCCCTTGCTTGCTTCAGTTTGTGTCTCTGGTCCTCTATCAGCTGTCTCTTCCGCTTCACATCCCTCTCCTGTCTGACACATCTGCATGTGGGTGCATGAGATCATGCTTCTTGCCAGGGTACACATCATCTGCTAATGCATGCAATGGCTATATACTGGGCACAGGTGAGATCTTCTGCCTAAGGAGTCAGGACACCAACAACACATGTAGGGTGGTGAGAGGAAATGTTTACTTGTCCTGCATCTGAATTAGCTCTCCAGTCTTTGCACTTAGCTGCTCTTCAAGAGACTTCAATGATCGGTTTAGTGAATTACACCTCTCAGTGAGAGCCTGCATGGTCAACATACCAGAAGTGAGTAACAAAAACAAAGTAAACCAACCTGCAATATTGCCATGCAATTCACTGGTCATCTACCTTTCTTTCAGCCTCAAGCCTTCTCCATTCAGGTTCTGATTTCCCGGCATCAGTGCCTCCAGCTCCTTGAGATGTCTTTCTTCCCTCAGATTCAAGAAGCTGGCACTTCTGCTGCAGCTCCTGGTTGTTCACAGTTAGCTTCTGGAGCTCTTCATGTAGAGACTAAAGAAAAGATACGGGTTCTAATCTGAAGAGGCAATATGAAGGGTTGTACTTCCTGTCTAGAAGCCAAATTCAGACCTGTGATTGGTCAATCCTAGCTGACAGTTGTTTGTTAGAGGTACACTTACATGGATGTTAGCCTTGCATCCTTGGAGTCTCTGTCCCAGTTCCCTGGCCTCACTTCCAGCCTTCTCAGCAGCTGCTCTCTCCTCCGCCAGACTTTGGGAGAGGGTGTGTTTAGAGGCATTAAGCATAGTGACCTATAAGGATAATCAGAGCAGGTAAATGAGAAAGTAAAAGTAAATGTGTCATAGCCTTGTACCCAGGCTCGCCCCTGCGCCACAACGAAAAGTAAGTGGTTCAAAACCTTCAGTACTTTTACAGAGAAAAGGTAGCCCCACAGAGATGAAGAAATAATAAACGGCTGGTCCTCACCTATGAATGTGCAGCTTGAATAGTTAGCTTGTGTATGTATTTTCAGTGCACAACAACTGAAGGCTACACCCACTTTAAATTGACTGGCATATGAATATCATTAAGTCATTAACCCCCCCCCCCCCCCCCCCCCCAACTTGAACTACTCGCATGTAGTGTATAAATACTGCTTGTGTCCTGCACAGTGTACCTGCTTGGTGAGTGTTTTCAGTCTTTGTTGCAGGCTCTTCACCTGCTGCTGCCACACACACTTGTGGGGCCCAGCATGGTTGCTGAGAGATGACCTCTTGCACGACTTTACTCTTTCAACAGCCAAACTGTCAGGTAGCTTTTGAACTTGTGGCAATCTGCTGTTATCTGAATAGCTATGGACTTTGACTTGAGGTTGAACACCATGTTGCATTTGTGTAGAAGTAGCAGTACTAGACTGAGGCTTGGTAACTCCGTCCACTCCGATCACTACAGAACTGCAGCCTCCATTGTCTGTGGTAGATGGAGGCTCCTTCTGGAAGCTTCTAGAGAGTACTTGCACCCTTTCTAAGGCATTTTGGGCTCTTCTCTTGTGAATAAGAATCTCACCATCAGAGTGGGACCTACTGTGTGACCTTTCGTGACCTCTTCTGTGTGAGTAAGTGGGTGACTTTGTCACACTACTGGAGTGAATGGGGGAATCTTCTGTGAAGACGTCCACTTGTGAAGTTGAACTCAGAGGGATATTCCAGGGATGTACAGGGGACACTTGTGCATCTCTCGTCTCGGGCTTTTGGTGTGATAGTGGTGTCATGTCAACTTGAGTTGCAGAGTCGGTGAGGGAGCTGGAGTCTCTCAGAGCGGTTTCATAGGGTGGCTCTGTCATAGTAGATTTACAGAGCCTTTTGAGCTTTCCCAGTTTTGCCTGGTGCTTCAGCTGCATGATGGCGGACTGCAGCTGCGTCACCTCCTCACGCAGCTGGAAGCACTCCCTGTCAACACTCCTGCAGTTGAGCAGAGCAGGAAGAGCATGACAGTACAACGTTATCATGTGACTATAACTGACTAGACATGTGCTTCCATTTTGTATCTCCTCAGATTCACACACCACCATGGATACACCTACTCATAGCTGTAATGGACGGCATTAGAGACATCCAATACCTGTACTGGGCAAGCAAATGTTTCTTCTCATACTGCACTTGTGCCAGCGTTCCCTCCAACTCAATAACCTGGATGTGGAAGAATAGAACAACCTTGACATCAGATACCAACCATTTATTTCCATTGTTTCACAAGTTCTTGTCTTGTCAGATACAAGTACAAAGATCTACTTTGAAGATACAGTGGTAGGCTACTTAATATGACTAGGCTGATAGCAAATAGAAGGCCATGTTCAGCATCTCGATTGGAAGTGAAACCCCTTAGCTGCATGTCCGATTCTGCTTTGGAACTACTGATACAAATCCACACCGTGCCATGGGCATCACCTTCTGTTCCTGAGTACTGGTTGAACTCAGTGTGGAGTCCACTTCAGCAATGGCAGCTATCTTTCTTTCCAGATCTGCATACAGTGAATTGAGACAACAACAGTAACAAGTTAATCCCCACCCTCAAAGATGTCTTACCATCCTTTTCATTTTGGAGGCATGCCCTCAGCTCTGCAATGGTTGTGTGGTTCCTGGTGCATCTGACTTGCAAAGTGTCCCGCTCTTCCTCCAACTGCAACCTTGATACAATTTACGCAATTGCACCAATCATGTACGGCCATTGCAAATCTACCCATCCATCCACCTGCACATCTATTTATCTGTCAACCTATCGTTCACACTTACATCTCTTTTTCCATTTCTTCACATCTGTTCCTGTACCGGGAGAGCTCGTTCCACACAGCCTCACTGTCCTCCTGCCGGAGGCCCCTGCCCGCTGACTTCACCCGTGGCTCCCTCAAAGGAGACTTCTTGCAGTGAGGAGAACTGTGTGAGACAGATGTAAGGGTGGCTTTGCAATAATTATTTGATTGATTCATACATGTTTCTCTTCTAATTATACAGTCATGATTTGAAGTTCGATTGCATAATCTGGTTGTGAAAATATAATTTCACCTTACTGAATAATGTACTCTTTTCAAACTACACAAGCTCTATAGTCTTCAGTCTAGCCACTAGCTAGTTACTTGGATATCTGAAGCCTAAAAGTAGACTGAGGGATAACAAAAACAGATCGATGGATGTATATTTGGCACAGCACTAATGGTCATCTCCAATGACAACATGGTATTTCAAATCTAGGAGACAACAGATCTATAGGATAAACTTGATCTGATTCAAAGTACTCCGTTCAATCTGCACATTCAGATATGCGTATCTATGGTTATGGCACACACACTATTGAATTGCTCATATCCAGGAGACCTCGGATAGAACAAACTGAGCATCAATACACTCCATTCATTCTGGACACAAACTGAGTATCAATACACTCCATTCATTCTGTACACTAAGTTGTATTGTGTGCCTATGTTCGAACGGAGTGGGGAAATGTCAAATAACGTACACTATACCATGCTATGCCGAATGCTTGATTAAAAGAGCAATGCTACAGCCTATAGCTAGCAAGCAGGTGAGCACACTGGAGTGTGTTGAGCAGCATATACATAATACTATAGCATTGCAGAATTAGATACAGGTATAATTATCCCTAACACAACAGTTTATTCAGACACTATAAGTTTATGAAAGTACTGTTGAGTGCAGTCAGCTAGTGTACTTCTGCAGCTCAATCTCCTGGTCTTGAAACGAGAGATACTCTGAGCTTTCCATGTCAGAATCTGAAGAATTGCTGCGAAGAAGCCGAGCTGGGAGCTCATTATCATCCAGGGAAGATGGCGATTTTGATGGAGATTTACTACGCCTAACTACAGTCTTGATCTTAGGGGCAAAGTAGGCTATCAAGTAGCCAGCCATGTAGATCATCGGTAGGATGATCAGAACAAGCTGGATTGAAATAAGCGTATTGATTTGATCATGGCTGTATGCTCCAGATGTGAAGTTGTAGAGTGTTATTCCATTGATGATGGCAAGGTTGCCAAATATGAGGGTATCGAGAGCATTGTGCCACGGCTTCTTGTAGGGCTGAGCTACAGAATGGAGAACTAGGATCACGATAAGCTGTATCTCAAGAACAGTGTAAAATTGCCTGAGATCTGAGGCAAAGGAGGAAGTGAGCAACACAAAACGATAAATGAAATACAGTCCAGCAAAGAAACGACAGTTGTCCTTGAAGCAGCTCTGGAAGGCATCAAGCAGTGGCTTCAGTTTTGCAAGAGGGATAAACCTTGAAATATACCTTGATTCGTCAAGCTTTAACAACGCTAAGATTTTATAGCACACTGGGTAAATGAGCAGCAAGATGGGAGGGATAGCTACAATTGTAATGAGGCAAAACAAGGCTGGGATTGCATAAGGAAGATGTTCCTTGTGGAAATACTCCATCCTTCCTTGGTAAAACACCACAGTACGGTTATATGAATGGCCCCTCGACATCAAATCGGTGTGTTCAAGGATGTAGAAAGAAACTTTGGTGCACTGGGCATAGCACATTATCAGGAAAGCTGAAAGGCCGTGAATGACTGAGCTCTTTACTGTGCTCACCTTAAATGATGGGCACCAGCGATAGACATTGCAGGAATTCATAATGAAGATGGTCACAAGCACGAGAAGCAGGGCATAAGCTACTGTCACATACTTGAACGCTAGCACATCTAGTGTTGTTGCACCCTCCCACAAGCAGAAAGAAAGGGCATTAGCGCTGAAGAAGTCAAAGTTGAACAGCCTGTAAATAAACCTGTGGGCCTTTGTGAACATGTAGATTTTATCTGGGAACCAAATGAATCCGTTGGCTGTGATTTGTAGTGAATCCATGGCCTGGGCGAAAAAGATAAAGCCATTAGTTGCACCGGATGTGAAACTGATGTTGAAGATCATCACAATCACAAAGATCGCTGTGAGAGGCAGCAATTCTGACAGGACATAGAGCAACCATCCGAACTTACAGAGGTCCTCGTTGCTGCAGTTTAAGTTTTCGCTGTGATAATATGCAGAGGAACCATTTCTGCACTCACCGCACAGTATGCCAGTTCGGTTGTGTCCACACACCAGTCGGTCCAAAGACTTCCTGGAGGCATTTGGGGGTAGGAGGTAATGTTTTGTATATTCCTGTTCCAAGAAACAAAATCCAGCGGGACAATATGCTGTGAGAAGTCCATATTCAGTTTCATTGCTGTCATACCCTACCCAGTACCCATGATAAATGTATGCTTGAAAGAGAGTGTCATTGCATCTATGTAGTCCACAGTAGGAGAAGTTTGAGTTGATTGCACAAATGCACTTTGGCAAATCGAAATCAAAGCATCTCTCATTACTCAGAATGTAGCCAGGCGGACATTGCTGTATGTGTACTTCAAGGGAGAGAGAAACTCCACCAAAACCTATTTCAGAAAGAACAAGCTGGCCTGCGTCGTTTGGATTCCCATACAGCTTTACCCTCTTAGCTGATATGTATGAATAGCCTCGATCAATATCCACTGTTGAATTGTTGGGGCGTTCAACAACCACATTGTATACTGCTGGCACTTCATGATCGAAATCATCTTTAATCGAAATTGGGAGCTCAAATTCTTTACCTGGTACCACCTCAAGTGGTATGGGATCAGCTTCATTGACAGTAAAGTCACTACCAAAAGTAGAAATTTCATAAGGTGCGTTTTCACAACTGCTATTCTCGAATGTAAAGTTGCCAATACAATCAAAAGCATTAGCAATAGTCAGGTTCCCGGAAGAAAGTTCGGAGCAGTAATTGTGGCATGGATTCATGGAGGTTGCAAATATTGAACATCCATTATTTTGGGGTGAAATGTGATTTCCAATGAAATAAAAAGTGATGTTTCTTTCATCTACTTGGTTTACTGGTTTTGAGCCAATGTACTGGATGAAGCAACTGTGGGATGAAATGTAATCATGCTTGTTGATAGAGAACACATACATGGCTCCTCCCAGGTGTACAGCTGAGTTATTGGCAAATGTGATCTCAGAATTGTCATTAACTTGAATTGAGGAGAAGCCCATAAGAGCCACAGCTCCACCATTAAAGCCAGTGTTGTTCATAAAGGTTACATTTACACCAGCAGCAAATTCTAGGATGCTTGATGTAATGTACATCGCTGTGCCATTGTTATCTTCAAAATGTAATGTTCCTTTGAACTTAATTCTGAATCCACTTGTTAGAAGTGCTCCTTTGCCAGTTTGGTATTGCATCCAATGCTCTGAATATGTGTAGTTGTAAATCACCCAGTTTGAAACAAAAGTGCAATTCTCAAATACTGGAACTGGCAAAAACCCAGTAGAGAGGGTATCCCACACGTGTGGTGATATACCCACAGCAGAGCCATATCTAGCTTTGTTTTGCTTCCAAGTACAGTTTAAAAATACAATTGTGTTGGTTAAATTGCAATAGATTTCCTTTACCTGACTTGAGTAGAATTCTATACCACCACCATGCTTGGCAGTGTTATTGGTAAAGTTGCAGTTCTGAAATGTTACTGAATTATTTCGAGGTGGGTTCTCCTTGAAGACTGACAAGTAGCCGATATCAGCACCACCACCACCAAACTTGTAGCATCCGTTACTCTCAAAGGTTGAGTTATGGATGGTGATAGTGTTGTAATTTGGAGAGTCTTGGAATGCAACGTACAGACCACCACCCCAGATGGCTGAATTTTCCTGAAAGACACAGTTTGATACATTAACAGTGTTATTTGTTGCCATTCCTTTCACAAAAACGCAGAGCCCTCCTCCTCTTCCAAGTCCTTGAAAATCTGTCCCTGTAGCATGCACAAAACCGTATTCAGGTTTGAGAGTACTTGCATTGTTGTGTAGAAAGTGACAGTTCCTAAATGTGTATGTGATATTGCTGCTTAATCTATGTTTGTGCACAGACAACCAGTTGCAATTGTAATGTCCGGGAGTACAGTAGGTGAACTCTACATACACTCCACCACCACCTGGGTAGGCTAGCACCTCTGATTCTGGCACTCTGTTCCATTCAAAGGTTGAGTTCTCAACGTTCACAGTTCCATTTGTATCAAAGAAGGCCATTCCATTCCCCTTGCTGTGTCTAACTGAAACATTGATAACATTGACGTCTGTGCAATTCAGTATGTAGATGCTGCTTCGGAACAATACAGTTGAGTCACCAGTTTCACAGTTTGCAGTTGTGCTATTGTGTAAGGCACCACAATTCTGAAATGTCAAATTGGCAAGGGTGAGATTCTCTACTGCAATAAATGCTAGTCCAGAGCCTGTACTTGTATTTGGTGAAAGGCAAGATATCGTCGTATTTCCATCAAGACCAACGATTCTAACATACTTCTTTCTTTTGAATGTGACTAGTGTGGTCAGCTTGAGTTCACTGGTGTTGAATTGAATCAGTGTCGAATCGTTCACCAGGGCAGGGACATCATCCAGGGAGTAACAGCCAGGAGGTAGCAATGAGTTTTGTTCCAGGTCAGTTTCAGATCCCACACAGACTGTGTACTCATAGCTGGCTACTACAGTGCAGCCAACAGTGGCTACAACGAAAGCAAATAATAGAAGGCTTGGTTTCATTTTCAGGATAGTGATAAGCCTTTGCATGCGGTGAATTTTATAGTACCTAGTTAGTCAAGTGATAGCTATATACCTAGGTAATTCAAATTGAAAAGAGTTTGGGACTAGTTAGAACACAAAACAGGATATGTTGCATAATAGACTGTTTGTGAGAAACAGGGAGTTGTTTACTGGAGTGTTGAACAATCACAAAACTGTTGATGCAACGTCAGTTGTTTACAGAAAACATTTCATTTGCTATAGTGCACAGGGTATTAACAGGAAAAAAACTGATAGTGGAACTCAAGGCAAGTTTCATTAGTTCTATGACACACCAACACATAAAAAAAATAGTGAGACACTCAGTGTCAGTACCAAAGGAAAATGGCACTCTTCAGCAAGCTAGTCCAGAATCCTAACCCAGCGAGTCCTCAAGCCTGTGGTAATGATGCTGATCTCCAGGACTGGCAAAGGAGCCTGAGTTTAATGTCTCCTCACAGCTATCTCGTAGCGGAGGCAGTGATCCACTGTCAGTGAGAACTTCTGGTTCTGATCCCTTGTTGCGTTCTTTTCTCCAGATCTTCAGCTTATTCACGGCTTTCACCGTAGCATATATGACCATGTACACCAGTGGAAGGAGTATCAAGATTAGTTGAATAGAGCTTGTGGTTGCTATGACACTTTCAATCGACTCTTTCTCCTCCTTGCCAGTTGTTACTTTGACGTAGTTGAAGAGAGTTAAACCATTGATGATAGCTAAATCAGAAAAGATGAGCGTGTCCACAATGTTGTGCCATCGTTTCTTGTACGGTTGAGCCACAGCATGCAACATAAGGATCAGAATAAGCTCGAGTTCAACAAACGTGTAGAACTGACTAAAACTGGTAGCAAAAGCGTAAGCAGCCAGAGCAAACATCCGATACAGGAAATAGAGACCGGCAAAAAGACGCAAGTTGTCCTGAAAGCAACCCTGAAAGGAATCAAGAAGCTGCAACGGAATGTACTTTGTTAGCTTATTGGCTACCTGAGACTCACTAAGACTGCAAACACCAAGGAGTTTGCACAAGAGGGGGTACACCAGGAGAAGAATCGGGGGGACCATTACCAGTGTCAAATGGAAAACAATGGCAGGTATTGCATACTTCAAGTGTTCCCCATGAAAAGGTTGAAGCTCTCCACTGCGAAAAACGACCTTCTGATAAAAGTTGTTGCCTTGATAGAGGTAGATGGAACTAAGGATCTGGAAGGAAACTCGAGTGCACTGAGAGTAACACATGACAAAGAAAGCAGAGAGACCATGAATCACTGCACCTTTCAGCGTTCGTCTCTTGAGGAAGGAGAAGAAACGCCTACATCTCCAAGTGTTCAATGCAAGCACTGTGCAAAAGACGAGCCCTAGTGCATATATTATTGTCACATACTTCATCGCCATAGCATCCAGGACTGTTGCACCCTTCCAAAGGCAGAAAGAAAGACGATCAGTGCTGAAGAAATCCAAATTGAAAAGTCGGTAGATGAATCGATGACATGTAGTGAGAAACTCAATCGCCGGTGGGAACTGAATGGCACCATTTGAATCTATAGACAGGGAATCGAGCACTTGGGCAAAGAGGATAAAACCGTTCATTGTACCAGATGTGAATCGGATATTGAAAAACATGATAAGTAGGAATAGCACAGTTAGAGGAAGCAGTTCAGACATGATGTAAAAGAGCCACCCGATATTACAAAGATGATCTGGTCCACACTTGTATGTATGGCAGTGGAAATAGACTGAATAATTTCCCCTGCATTTGCCACACAGTACTCCCGTACGGGTTGGGCCACAGATGAAGGCGTCCAGTTCAGATGAACGGGCGGGTAGGAGGTGCACTGGGCCTGTCTTGGTTCCATTGTACGAGCAAAACCCAAGCGGGCAGTGGGCAGTGCAGAGTGAGCTCTTGTCAGCACTGCTGCAGTAGCCTATCCAAAATCCATGAGAAATATATGCCTTGGTAGTGGAGTGGTCACACTTCCAGATGCCATAGTAGGTTGATGCAGCACAAATACAGGCAAGCCCGGAACCCTCTCCATCGTCTAATGTGAATCCTGGTGGGCACTTGGTTAATTTAATAGAAAGAGATACTGAGACATCAACTTTCTCCAGAATCAGGTGTCCAGTACTCTCTTCTGGGCCGTACAACTGAATTTTGTTATTTGATATGTGGGAAAAAGATGAATCTATTGAGATCGAAGAACCATTTTTAATGATAGCTTGGTACACAACACCAGGTTTCTTTTGGGATAGTTCATCGTAGGCAGCAACTGGCAGCGTGAACACTTTTCCAGGGATAATATCTTGAGCACTGTCGTAGACGGTAATGTTTCTTGCTACAGTAGTTACATTGTACCCAGAGTCATTTTTCTGACCAATAATAGTTCCTATGCAGTCAAAGGCCTGAGCTACAGGAGGTGGTTCAGACCCATTTACAGAACAGGCATATCTACATGGGAGAAGGGAGTCAGCAAAAATGCAGTGTCCATCTCCCACTTCGGCCCGGTTCCCACTGAACACGAGTGTAACATTCCTTTCTTTGATATCCGATTCTGACCCACGTGTAATGTTCATTTTTTTGATATCCGATTCTGACCCACGGTACTGAATAAAGCAGCTACGTGATGAAAGATATTCGTGTTTGTCCACTGAGTGTGTGTAGATTCCACCCCCCTTCGATAGTGCCGTGTTGTTGACGAATTGGAGTCTGGAATTTTTGTTAACGTATATCACTGAGTATGCAACAAGTGCGACAGCTCCTCCACGCACTCCAGAGTTGTTGAGGAATAGGACATCAGATCCATCGGAAAACTCTACTACACCAGAAGTAAGGCACAGGGCAGTACCGTCGTTGCTAGTAAAATTGGTGTTGCCTGTGAACTGTACGTTGAAGGTATCGACAAGGAACGTGCCCATACCCACCAAGTATGGCTGAACCCCTGAATCACTTCCTTCAAGATTAGGCCTAATGTAGTTTGATTCGAAAGAGCAGTCTATGAACATTGGGGTTGGTAGGAGCCCGTTACCAAAGGTATCCCAAACGTGTGGAGATATGTCTACTGCCGCACCTGCAAGGGCCCAGTTTTCAACCCACGAGCAGTCCTCAAATATCATGTTGTTTGATAGAGCAGTATGATGGAGGCCTCTGCTTGCAAAGAGGGCCACACCCCCACCGTACTTCACTGCATGGTTGCGGACAAACTTACAGTTCTTAAAAGTCATAGTATTATTGACAGCCTTGTCACCTTCCGTCGGTTTGAGGTAAAATATGTACCCTATATCAGCAGCACCCCCTCCATTAACGTAGCAGTCATTTTCAATAAAGGGCGAGTCTGTGATGGTGACTGAATTGTTGCTGGAAGAGTCTTGAAACTGAATGAACAAAGCACCACCCCATATAGCAGCATTCCGAATAAATTCACAATGGAAGATATCAATAAAGGTTCCTGCTGTTTCACCTTTGAAGACGATGCAAAGCCCTCCTCCCCTGCCCAAGCCCTGGAAATCACTTCCTTCAGCACGCACAAAGCTGGTTTTGTGTGGGTACAGCGTGGATGCATTGTTGTCCGTGAAGTTACAACATTGGAATTTGTAAATGCTGTTTTGGTTGTCGTGGGGTGAGTGGGTACACGTACCGTACGTCCCTGGGGTACAGTAGCTGAATTCAACGTACACACCCCCACCACCGGGGTCTGGGTGTGAGGCACTGTTCGCCTCAAAGACGGAGTGTGAAACAATCACAGTCCCATTAGTGTCAAAGAAGGCTAGGCCAGTCCCACAGCTGTTGCGGACTGTCACGTCAGCAATGCTCACATCAGTACAGTTCAGTACATAGATAGCGCTCTTGAATCGCAAGGTCGAATTCCCCGAAGTGGTGTTGGCACTTGTGCTGTTATGCAAACTACCACAGCGCTCAAAGGTCAGATCTGCAATGGAGAGGTTTTTGATGGCTACAAAGGTGAGTCCAGCATCCGTCATCTCCTCCCCATTCCGAGGAGTGCATGTAACTGTAACAGAGCTGCTGTTCCCAACTAGGGCTACATCTTGGAAGCCTATGAAGGATACTGGTGCACTGATCTCCAGTGCAGGACCTTCAATCACAATCTTCACTCCGGTATGCACAGGCCCATGCAGACTATCCACGAGATACTCCAGAGACAAACACGGCCTGGAGCAGTCTTCCTCCAAGCATGCTGGACTATTGCTACCACTCTGGGCATTCACACAGTACTGATGCTCATAGCTGTGCACACAGCGTAGCAGTACCAGAACAGTGGACAGGAACACTGAGTACACTGAAAGCCACTCCATGACTGCTAAATGTTGTCAAGAACTTTCGTGATACTAGCAGTGAAAGCACTTCTGGCAACCAGTAACTCTGTTTGGGATCACTGCTTGATTGTGATTGGTCAGGATTATTGATAACAGTTGACAACAGGATGATCGTGGAGATAAACAATGTACTTTGATTGTTGCAATAGGGTACAGTTTACAAACCTTGGGCTTTCCCAAAAACAGCTACGTAGCTACTATGGGATGAGAGAGTGGCCACGAAAACACACCCAAGCATAGACATCTACCGCTAAACTTTGCATGGCAAACAGAACTAGCTCCAAGTAGAGTGTCACCTTCCGTACACTTGCTTACCTTCTAGTCTCGTATGTTTTCAGTTGCTGCACAACTAGCCTGTGGCTAGCCTGTAAGGCACGCATCCTCTGCAGTCTGCGGTCGTGTGAGCAGCGTAAACTCTGCAGTTCCTCACTCTACGGATTAAAGTGGTAGACAGCAGTGAGCACGTCAAGTCAATGTACATACTTGAACTCTGAAACACTGGTTTTGATTGCATAGCAAATACACTGTACGTGTTTTTCCGGGTTTTCAAGGCAAATCACATATTTGCATTTCGGCACATGCATAACTTAATGCACATTGTGTAATTTGGCATGCTCAAAACATGCTTGCAATTTGCAATCAAAACCATAGTTATACTATTGCTGCATGGCTACACCTCCGAAGGGTACGTACTGTAGCCTCGTTCCCAGGCCTTCTCTTCCCCCGTGTTAGTACTGGAAGCAACAAACGCTGGGGTGAGAAGGCCTGGGAACGAGGCTAAGGGTACCGTGTGTACCCCCTTTACATAGAATAAATAGTTCAGGTCAGGTCTACAGTGTAGTAAAATCACTGACCTTTGCATCCAGCTGAGTTCTTGCCTCAAACAGTTCCTTCTCTGTCCTCTCCAGCAGCCCACTCAGCCTCGACACTTCATCTCTCTTGTCCTCCCCAGTCCTGTAGCCAACCGCCTGTGATCTCACATCTTCACCGCAAGCTGGGGATCCGCTAGACTTTGCTTCAAAGCACTGATTCTGCTCCTTCAGCTCCTCCAACTGAGAGGTCAACTGCTGGATACTCTGAACCAAAGTGAAGAAAACTGTAAGTATTAAGTTATACCATAAGCAATATAAAGACTAAAGACAAGTTCACCATACCTCTGAGAGGGAGTGTAGCCGTTCCTCTTTGCTTGTCAAATCTAACAGAGGTATACACAACCCTAAATTCACTACCATAAAACATCTCAACTGCAAAATATGCAACCAAAATCGGAAGTCATACCAAAATAGCAAGTTGCTAATAGCTGACTGAGGGCAAATTGAATCAAGCTAACTGCTACATACTAGCCTCGTTCCCAGGCGCTCTGTAATTACCGAGCGCCTGGGAATGAGGCTAGCTACATACCTGCTCGTAGCTGCCCGTTCTCGGCTTGTAGTCTCTGGATGGCGGAGGTCTGGAGTGTGGTGTGGTTGGCCCAAGCATCACAGGAGTTGGTCGACTCCCTCAGCTCATCCCTAATCCAAGCAAATGAGACCATCATACTTTGAAGAGATAGCTGCTGAGACCCATGGTGGCTAAATGACAGTATATACAATTATATAGTCTTACTCAATCGGTAGAGAGCAAAAAGACACTCATGTTCAGAGACACCAGACATACTACTAAGTACATGTGTGTCTTCCCAGCTGCTGGGATGATCCTAGGAAGGTGGAGCCCATCCTCTAGCTTCCTAGGGTGGGTGAGCAACCATCTTCCATCCAAGGGGCATCCTAGGATCATCCTGGGATGGAAGATGGTTGCTCACCCATCTTAGGATCATCCTGGGATATGGAAGATGATAGCCTACCCATCTTAGGATGCATGGACATCTCTCGGCGTCTCTGGACAGCCCTCATATAAGACATCATCAAGAAAGAAAGCTATATACGATGTGGCAATGTCTCTGCTGAACCTGAGTTGCTTGATTGCAGAGTCTTTGGTCTTGTTCATCTCTTTAGCTTTCAGCAGCTGCCGCTCCTTGAGCTTCAGCTGTCTGTCCATACCCATGCAACAATCAAGACTGGAGGAGCACTGTATCGATGAAGACACACCGCTTACAGAGAGACAATTAATAGAAAGATAGAACGACAAATTTACTGGAAAGTCAGGCCCGTAGCTGGCAATATAGTCTAGGGTGTTCAACTGCCTAATATTGGCTCAAGGGGGGGGGTTCTAAATGAGTTGAAATTGAGGCTGCCACTCCCACTTCTATATGTGATAGGGGACAGAATCAACCCCCTTTGCTACGGGCCTGGAAGTGCATGTCTCTTGTGTTCTAGTTACCTCAGCAGAGAGCTGTGACATCTTGTCGCCTAGCTGAGAGAGTTCTTCTTGCAAGGTCTGTGCATAATTAGACAACCAAGTGAATGAAATACACAGTAGGGGGGGGGGGGGGGGGGGGGGGGGGGGGGTAGAGTGTGGACAGGATGTACTATCCACACACACACACACATACACGCACCCGGGGCCAGGGAGAGTGCTCTGGCCATGGCCAGACTAATGCTTTAAAAGTTAAACTATCCTCAAGGAAATTTTGTATTTGTGTATGACGTTGAGAAAGACTGCATTGAGCAGATGTGAGAGCCCTTTCTAATGATAGTGAATTTTTTCCCCCGTGCTTTGCATGTTCTTCTTAGCTGCTGTGTGGACGCCTCCAGACACTGCATTCAGCAGTGTACATGCATGGCCGCAGTAGTGAAACTGAAGCCACGACACACAGCACACACCAACCTCAATCTGCTGCTCCTTCCTTGCATGCTCCTCCACCAAATGTTGCTTCTCCCTCAGGTCTCCTTCCAGTACAGAGATGTTCCGCCTCAGCTCTGCAAAAGAACACATCATCTCCATTCCCCTCACATATGTACAGTCAAACTAACAAAGGACTCGTACCTTGTTCGTTTTGCTCCCTTTGGAGGCCCAGCTCTTCCAGACTACCACATCTCTCCCTGAGGCGTTGGCATTCTGCAATCACCTGCATGTATTGCATCATAGTTTCAGCTAAGGCTTGTGGACTGGCTGGCTCAGGTGCGAGAGCTATGACTAGTGACTAGGTAGGGGGGTTGATTTACCTCTTCAGCACGCTTGCTGTGCTTCTCCGTTTCCAGCTGTTGAGCTTCAAGCTTTCGCTCCAAGAGGTTGACCTCCGATTTAGTCTGAATCAGTCTGGGTCAGGGAATTGTACATACATCCTTTTTGCACAGAAACATATGTCAATTGATATTGACAATTAATCTCAAATAGCACTTCCTCTGATACCAGACGTTCTGCTATGATTGTAGCCTCATTCCCAGCCCCCCCCCCCCCCCCCCCCCCCCCCAGCTTTTCATTGCTCCCAGTACCTAACCGTGTTGCAAGCAACGGAAAGCTGGGTGGGGCCTGGGAATGAGGCTACTATGATTGTGCATGCTATGGTCTTAAATAACATACCTGAGATTCTGGTCTGCTATTTCTTGCTGCTTGTTGTCCACCAACTGCTAGGGATGGCAAAGGAAAACAAGAGCCTCACACGAGCCTCTGCTGCTGGTACACATAAGCACTGGCACTCACGGATTGCAGGGAGGCTATTTCTTTGTCTTTTGTCTCTAGAGAAGAGAGAAATTCACGATTTCTTTGCTCAGTCTTTAGCTTTTCCCTGTAAATACAAACACATTCACATGATGAAAAAAAAAACAAGTACTATTCTATCAC
The DNA here is from genome assembly GCA_963931865.1 of Axinella damicornis. Taxonomy (NCBI): domain Eukaryota; kingdom Metazoa; phylum Porifera; class Demospongiae; order Axinellida; family Axinellidae; genus Axinella; species Axinella damicornis. The sequence continues at coordinate 1,149,949 of OZ007516.1, read as the reverse complement.
ATTCATCTAGTAGGTAACCTAAAGAAAAAAGGAGGGGGGGGGGGGGGGGGGATCCATTAAAATTATGTATACATGGTCACTCATTTCGTATAGCGGTTCCAATACATTGTTATGCTAATTCTCAGCAACCAGTACCTTGTTACAACCATGTCCACTGTTGATGTGAGATCAGGTGACTGCTTCTGAAGTTGTTTCCATAGCAACCAGACAAACTCCTTATCGGCCTAACAGGAAACAACTCTCATATCAATGCATGGTACATGTACTGGTGTACATACCTACACATCATTAAACACCTCGAGCAGGTTGAGTGTAATGGGGGCTAGGACCTGTCACCTGTATGAAAATCTCTACTGCAGTCGGATAACTATCAAACCAAAACAAAGGGCCGGCCACTCCAATATGTGCCGTACTTAGAGCTGCAACTGGGGTCACAATCTTCCAAACGTTACCTGTGACCGCGGCAAAATCTGCCATGATTGAGTGACTTTTTGGTGGAATATGCGTACAGTAAGCCACACCCACACCGCACCTACATCCGCCATACATGCGTGTCTCATAAGCTCTCATGAGCTGGCTGCTTCTGGCAGGTGACATTCAAGTTTGATTGATTGATTGATTGTGATCACAATCCCCAGTCGCAGTTCGAAGTACGGTGCTGATTGGAGTGACTCCCCCTTGCAAAATGAACCAAACTGAAGGGTCTGGAGCAGGAGATTAGCTGTAGCACGGTACTCCTTGTCGTTAGACTTAGCTAGTCTCGTTCCCAGACCGAAAATGGTCTGGGAACTATTGCCTAGCCTACTGCATACTGCATACCTTGCATTGAGCTAGCTCTTCAGAGAGCCTCCTGTTTTCCTCCAGCAGACTTTGATTGCTTTGAAGCGATCCCTCCATCATCATATCTCTGCTAGCTGGTGCGCAATGATTAGAATAACCTGGAATAACAAAAATATGAATTTAGCGCCAATCTTCACCCTCCAAAACTGATTGGTCAAAGGAACGACGATGCGCATGAAATAGAAGAACTGTACACAGAAGACAGAAAAGGTGCAGGCGACCGCGGGATCGGCTGTATTAGTACAAGTTGGTAAGAAAGAAAGAAAGCTAAGCTATAGGAATGCACTTCAGGTCTAATTTCTCTTGTATGAGATCGTTAAGGTAGGGCGGGGTAATTCGGGCCACGGGGTAATTCGGGCCACTTCAACTTCAGGTCAACGGTAACTAAAAACGAACAGACTTTAGGCAAACTTCTGGCCATGTATATCCAGGGACTCAACCTGCCTACAACTCACTAGAAGCAAGAATAAAAAGGATGCTTCTTTCCTGTTGCAACGTTGAAGTGGCCCGAATTACCCCGTACTATACCGTGGCCCGAATTACCCCGCCCTACCTTACATCATGTGTCCAGGCTGCCCCTCCCACTCCTGCCTGCACAGCGTTATGGCGTCGCCTGCTCCCTCGACTAGTGCTGCTGTTGCAGGAGGGGGAGGGGGAGGAACGTCTTCTGGGATGCAGGTGGCAGCTGAGGTGCCCTTCCAGGACATTTGTAGCCTGATGGAACGTGTGAGCAAGACGAGTGGCACGGAGAGGAAGAAGAACATTCTGGCCATGTTCATCAAGCAGTGGAGGGAGGCCCATGCTAGGCTACACTCCACTGACGCTGATACAACTGTAAGCCAGCTGGATTATGGCTTGTGAGACTAGCTCGGAGCAATCTTATTTTGCTCCCTTGGGCCTCTCTGGCCTCCACTCTCCTCTCCCTCCCCTCCTCTTATTCCTTCCTTCTCTCATCTCCCTGCTGTCCTCTCCCTTTGCCCTCTCTTCCCATCCTCTCTCCCTCCTCCCCCAGATGGACACTTTCCTCCCAGCGATGCGGCTCCTCCTACCACAAGTGGACAGTGGAAGACCAGCTTACGGGATGAAAGAAGTGGCACTGGCCAAGAATTACATCGACATCCTCAACATAGCCAAGGAGAGCACTGATGCTCAGAAGTTGCTCCACTATAGAGCTCCTCACA